>APFE031101332.1:147326-174179 GCA_000404065.3 Pinus taeda
ACACAACAAACTGATGCACTTATCTTCATCTGAAATTTTAATATCAACAGATAATAACTGACTTACCACAGTATTTAACGCATTCAGATGCTCTGTCACCGAGTCTCCATCTTTCATCCTCAGGTTATACAGCTTTTTCTGCAGGAACAGTTTATTAACCAGAGACTTAGATTGGTACAAAGTCCCTAACTTGTCCCATAAAGCCTTCGCCGTAGCTTCCCCTGATACATTCAACAATACTGAATCTGAGACACACAATCGTATTGTGCTCTTTGCCTTCCGATCCAACTTCTTCCATTCTTCATCGGTCACTCCCCTTGGTTTAGTACCTGGATCTACCGCGATCCACTGATCTTTATCCACCAACAGATCCTCCATCTTGAGTTTCCACAACTCAAAACTCTGACCATTGAACTTCTCAATCTCTATCTTTCCGCTCCTCGCCATCTTCTTTCACCACCAGAATCGATCTCGCAGATCTCCCACTGAACAGGGTCTACCACAGGCCCGAGCGAAACCCCTCAGCAACAAAGGCGTCCCCTTGAAGCCAAAAACAGCTCTGATACCAAATGTAGGTTTTAACCCCGTACAGAATTTACCTGCATACGAATTCTAAATCACAAGAAAAATAAAAATGCGAGAGCATAACCCATAAAACACATATACACAGAGATTTCCCACTGGATCTCAAAACCGAGACTACCAGCATGATTTTTCATTATGTTCCTTTCAATGTTACAATACATATTTATACATGCCGAAGCATCCAATACCATGGACCGAAAAACCATTGCATCCAAACCATGGACCGAAACCATCGCGTCCAAAAAACATGTGCGAAAATCATGCACAAAACCATAGGTGGGTCCGCCCAACCTAACATAGGGTCCAAAACCAAAATTTTCCAGGGCGCTCACCCGGACCCCATAAAGTGGGGTTACGGGTACCCCTCAAACCCCCTGTTAACTATGTGGAAAGAATATAACACAACCCAACAAAATTTTGTTTTTCCTAATGGCTTCCCATAAAGGAAAATCGAAAGTGCCTATAGATATTCATTTGTTTCCCCATGTCAATAACTTGGACGAACTCTCACTAGTTGACACTCAGTTTAAAATTGTAGAGACCAATTATAAATTTGATCTCTATGAACTTAACAATTGGGCATTTCAAAAGTACAAAGATGTGAGTGATGAACTATGTTTTTGGTAATCCCTACTACACCAATTTTATTTCCCTAAAACCCATCATTTTCCAGAATTCGTCGCTTGGTGTGGAGCTCGATATCTTCCTAGCCAAAGAGGTATAATTGCTCAAAAAAATGAAACTCTTTTCCATATACCAGCTAAGTCTTTTTTCCAATCCCTCCAGTTAAATCCTCAAGACTCTTTACACCATTTTTCTTCTGATGCTCTAATGGAAATATATCAGAAACTTTCTATCTCACAGAGATATCACATATTTGAGTCATTTTTACCATTAAAATCATAATTGCTGAGAACGAACCAACCTATCCCTCTGCGATATTTCCTGAGATGTCTAGGCAATTTATTTCCTTAGTGTCTTGTCTGTTAGGATATCCTAGTGGTTTGATGAAGTCATTTCAGGATTTATGTCAGTGTTTTCTTCTGGTGAAAAACCTTCAAATTATGTTCAACTACAGTTAGTTTCTTTCCGATGTAATTCATGATCAATTTTTAAATTTCAGCCCTGAAGGATCATTTAAGAATCAGCCAGTCTTGGTTTACTTGTTCTTATATCATTAGTCAGAAAGATTCAAATTTCCTTTACAAAATTTGGATGTTGAAGGTAAACCTCGATTAATGATCCACTGGACATCATTAGTGAGAAAACCCTCTAAAGAGTTTTCTTTCAGTGATTTTGTTAATCAATTATTGTATGTAGCTACTTGTTTGTTAAATAGTGATGCAGTCCCCAGGGTTTCAACGGAGATCAAGAGAATTTTTCATCCGAGTGAGCAAGCTAAGGTTGGAGATTGGTATTTATACCATAATTTCACTTAACTCAGAATTTATGGCTATGAGCTTCAACCATATAAATTCCCAATGTTCCTCCCCATGAGGATTTTTGAACTCGAGTACATTAGACAAATGAAGAACATGGCTGAGGTTCATTTTGTTTCTAGAAAACAAAAAGATTAGTTTAAATTGAAAATGTAGGTTGGTACATTCATAGTCAACATTAGAGGTGTAGAAAAAGAAGACAATTACTTATTGAGTCAGATGAAGTTTAAGTTGATTTTTAGTTGGTCATATGATCCATTAGGAGTAATCTCATCAATGAGAATTGCTCAGAAATATGCACCATATATGCATGTGGAAAAACCTGAAATTGACCAATATGCCAACAAGGAAGAATGGACAGAGAATACATTGCAGGAGATTGAGGAGTTATCTTCTAGTCAAACAACATTAGAAACTCCAAGGATGACAAAAAGAGAGCTAAAGATACCAAGAGAAAGTATATCTCCAGCAGGGTCAGAATTACACAAATCAACATTTAAAGTATTCAAAAGGAGGAAAACTATAAATCTTGATGAAGAATCTTCAGAAGCTCAAACTTCCAAAGAGCTTACTACATTTGTACTATCATCCCAATCTCCTTTTTAATTATAGAAAATGCTTGAAACCACATTGGATTATCCTTCTTCTCCTTCTTTTCCAAAGCAAAAAACAAAAAAGTATTATTGCAAAGTTCTTAGAAATGAAGAAGAAAAATGAGGCACTAAATACTTCCACATATGCAAAGTTCTGGAAGAAAAATTCCACAACTCAGACTATACTACCTTTTCCCCTTAAGAGTGAAAAAGGTCAGTTCTAATTAGCATTTTTTGAACCAAAGCCCCTATTCCTAAAATTGTTGAAGATTATAAAACTTAAGTGTTTTCATTTGAAACAAAGAAAATACATCCTATTGATAAGATTGACCTTCATAAGCAAGCAGGAGAAATGATATATTCATATTTGACAAGTTCTTCCATGACAGCTTCTAAGTTACAGGCTTCTCTAAATAATATTCATTTCCAATTAAAATCGGAAAATATGTCTTCCTTAGCAAAACAAACTAAAATAAAAGGGCTTGAAGATTTAGTTATAAAATTAGGATTAAATCCTATAGATATAAAGGCAACTGGGGAAATAATCAAAAGTAGAAATGTTGATATTCAAGCATTGAGGAAACAGTTGAGGCTGTCAACAACTGAACATCCACAGGCTCAATAAGCCAGTCAATTAGAGAAGGAGAAAGAGAACATGATTTGAATGACTGTATAGCAAAACATACAAAGATAGAAGATGAAAGCAGAAATGGAAAATTTAATCAAGGAAAGAGAGCTACAACTCAGTACTATAGTAGAAACTTCTACAACAGTGACTTCAATGGTAGGGATTTCTACAACAGCAATGTCCACAGCAGAGATAGAGCCCACTGGCCAAAATTCAATAGAGCAGTTGTTAAAAGATATGGGAGACTTGTCATTAAAAGATATTGAAATTGAAAAACCCATAACGCAACTAGAGAAAAATCAAAATGACAAGATAAGGTTTGATAATACATATCAGGCCAAAGTTCAGAAAAAATCAGTTTAACCAGACAAAAAGAAAAATATGAGAATGGGTCATTGATTGCACAGACATTAGTTGAGGCAAAGGAGAAGATATGGATTAATATAAATTCTACCATGAATGAACTTTGGACATCTATTCAAATTATTTTTTAGCAGAAGGAGTTAGTGCAAAGATCAAAAGCAGTCATCACAGGAATCAAAGAAGATTTAGAGCACATGCCTAAAGAAGCTAATAAAATAATTAAAGTAGTCAATTCTAAAACTATAGAAGAACTAGGATAATTTGGAATTGAGGACATAAATAATACTTTCCTAGAGGTAAGAAGAGTTTTGACAAAGAAAAATTTGATGTTACAGGTAGAAAACAAGTGTCAAAACTTGGAAGCATAGATTAAAGAGTTTCACAGAAAATTCAATATTCTGCATCAAAATGGACTTCCAGCTCTGTGACATTCTAGTGGCCAATTGATTCCACTAGAAGAATATCAGTACAAATTGCATCAAATAGAAACAGTCATAACCAAATTTTCCAATTCAAAGGGATAATTAGTGGGAAAGCATTCCTATACGGCCTAGAGTATGATATTTTCATTCAACATGAAGTTAATAATTTGTTCATCACTAGGCCAACTTTTGAAAAATACACTGAGAAGTCAATCAGGCATATAGGAAAGTAACAAAATCTTCTATCCCATATGATAAAATATGGGATGATAAGTTACATGAACTCGTCTAGTAAAACAAAATGCAAGGAATTCAGTGACCAGTTACAGGGAAAGAAAGAGTAGTAAACTAAAAAGGAGGAGCAGAAAGCAGAAAAACTAGTTAAAGGCAACAATCATCAAACAACACCCTTAAATTGTGTGTTGATTATTAGAATTAGTTTAGAATAGCTATTTTCTAGCTTTATTTTTGTAAGTCCAAAATGGTTTCAGATATTATCTCATTTTGTAATAAAATTTAGTTTAGATCGAAGATATTTTGTATTAGATTTTATAAGTATTTGGTAATTCAAAGAAGTCAAGGTTGAACCCTTGTAATGAACCGGTGACATGCTTGTAAAGTTCAAAGATAATTTCTGAATATAATTGAAGGATAATGGATTCATTCTGAACAACTTGTGTATCTATGTGAGTTTGCCTTGTTATCAATTATGTTTGTTATATTTATTTTTTCACATATTCAAGGAAACATAGAAGTTTTTGGAAGGCTAGATTGAATATCAATCTCCTTGAAAGACCCTGAAAAGTTATAATTATTAAAAGATATTAATTAAATAAATAGTTTGTCTTAGTTAATTCCTCTAAATCTTTTAATTCTTGTCTTCTATCATCTCTTGAATGTGTATTGTTTGGATGTAGAAAATTTCTACATGCATCTATTGTATATGATAAAATAATTATTCAATATGAATATTTAACAATTATATACCTTCTTAATTTATGCTTTTCAAATCAATTCAAGGGTTAATTCTGTTAGGAATGAAAAATCATCCCTTTAGTTTTTCTCAGAAATACTTAGAAATTACATATGTTTAAAGGTTTAATGCACTGGTCATCCATTTAAAACCAAAACCTTACTTAGATGATTTGGCACAATTCCTCAACCTAGATCTATCTACAAAGATACAGCATGAGATTGGCATTGTTGCTGGAGAACAAAGATTGAAGTTTGTTTCCCTGGTACAACAATCAGACTTGCCTCTTAATGGTGAATAAGAGGTCAGTAGGTTAAAATCCTTCACCCGACGACTCTACATATTAAATTTGGCTTCACGCAAGCATACCAAATCTTAGTCAAATCCAGATATTTTCTCTCATTTATCAGATCCAGAGTGAGGAATGCATCTATTAGACATAGATTAGAAGCCCCTCTTGTTGCTTATTCCTCTGTTTTATCTAAATTACCCTCATAATCTGACCCTTCTCAATCAACTCCAATACTTCCTAGCTTATCAAATCTTCCTCCAAAAGTTTTAGAACTCCTTTCTAGAGGAGTAGATCTTCAAACTGCACTATTAGTTCATCAACTTTAGGCCTTTGAACTTCCCTATTCTCATTTGGAACTTTCTAATAGTGAAGTAGATCCTAAAATTCGTCTTTCTGTATTTATACTAATCCTCTAGCTTTTGAGGATCCTGAAAAGGTTTTACCTAAAGTTCATAAATTAGTTATTACTCCTCAATTTTTCCAGAAACCCAAACCTTAATTACAACTATCTTCCAGTAAATTTGTTTCTCCAAAAAAGGCAACTCCATTACATCATCAAATGGTTGGTTTTCAACCAATTGTGGCAACAAATATGCAACATTAGTTCTTCCACCAGCAGTCAACTTCATGCTTTTCTTGATGGGTATTTGAAGCATTTACCTACATTTAATGGAGAAACAAGGTCATTTGCGGAAGATCACTTAGCTGCATTTCTATATTTTGTAGACAACATTAGTATTGAGCATGAAGATGTTTACACAAGACTTTTTGTTCAATCATTAGAAGGAAATGTTAGAATATGGTTTAGACAACTAGGAGCTAATTCTATTAATTCATGGGTTAAACCAATCAACATTTTCAAGAATCCGTGGGGAATAAAAAGGATCATGTTTACTATTTAACAAAATTTGAAGATTTGAGAAGGAATCCTGGTGAACTTGTTACTGATTGCATTAAGAGATTCAATAAAATTTCCCCAAATTGTAAACTTCCAGTTACCATTGCTAAAGTTAGGTTTTCCAAAGAATTTGAAGATTATTTTGTTGTAATGCTTAGAGAGATAAAATATGAAACTTTAGCATACATGAAAACTAATGCAATTGAAGTCGAAGCTAATAGGTCAGAATCTAGTAAATTGAAAGCAAAGGCAGAAAAGGCTTAAAATAAAATTAAAGCTAGAGAGGAAAGAACCTCATCATCAAAAACTAAAGATGAAGAACATAAAATTGATAAATAACCTCTCTAATTAAAAATATTTCTAACACAATCTCAAGAATGGAAACTCAACCTAGAGTAACCCAACAAGTTGCAAATATACCACAAGTTCAATATAGAAGACCTTTTCAACCTCAAATTTTGCAAAGACCAAACACTGATCAGCAAATTCAACCTCCCCTAATGATTGATGATCAAGACCCTGAAAAAAATGTTCCTATTAACACAAACGATATCAATTATTTTGAAGATCCATCATCTCATAATGCTATTGTTGGCTTGAGGGGCCTGACCCATGATGCAAGAGCATTCAGCTCAGCAATTTAATTGTATTCTAATAGACATAGGGGGTCTTGTATTTTCAAGGAAGTTGGATTCCTATGTATGTAATCATTAATTTTTAAGTGATTAGAATAGGAATTAATTAGATTTTGTGAGGATGTTTGTAAATGCTCTCGAATGAAGAAGAACATGAGTGGTTAATACTGACGAGAGAGTTAGAAGTCAATTAAAACTCTTAAGGTAGTTTCATGATTCAAGGAACTAGAGAGGATTCTTAGGGATTAACTGGAGTTAAAAGTGGACTTAGAGGATATTTAGGATTTAGTTCAACAGATTAAGGTTCTAAACCAAGAAATTGGTTATAGAATCCTATGTATACATGTAAGCCTAAAAGGCATAGAAAGGGGTTAGCTGGGTCAATTAACTAGGAGTTAGATAGGTTTGACTGTAAGCCTACGGGCAAGAGAAGAAAGGCCACTGATATTGAAAATCAGGCTAAGGAAGAAATTCATGTGTAATACTTGTTTATTAATACAGACAACTCAATTTTGAGTTCAAGTGATGTGCACTGTGTAATTGTACTATAGCCTATGTATGAACTTAGGAATTTTGCGTAACGTAGGTTGCAGGTGTGCAGAATTAGAGGAGATAGTACTCAGAGGAGTATTGTGACAATCAGATAAGTGTTGAGATCTGATTGATAAATCAATGTTCAAGAAGGAACACAGCAGAGGATCTTAGATCAAATCCAAATCAAGTGAAGGTCAGAAGGAAAATACACAAGTAGAAGTCGAAGGGGCGATTACACAGTCAGAGATAAAGGAGCGTGACAGAGCATAAGAGCCGTAGGATTATTAAGATCAACAAGTAAGATTGGTGTTTAGTGGTGGAAGAGATAAACTGCATTCTGGACTTCCCTTGGCATTAAACTTCAGGCAGAAAATGAGGGCCGAAAGGAAGATTTAGCCATGTATATCTTGAAAGAGCAAAACAGGTGCATGAGATTAAGCCACGTGTGAATAAAACAGAATAGCGGTCTTGTGGAAGGTGAAGAGAACCAAAAGTAGATCCGAGTCATTGGATCTATGGATCAATAGATCTAACGGTCATCAGGTGATGAAGGTACATGGGAGTTAGCACGCGACCAAGTGGTTTCATAAGAGGAAATGGTTTATCGGATAGACATAAAGTGGTAAGTGGTAAAAAGGAGTGGTCACCGATTCCATTCAGCGGCGGACACGTAACAATTGGTGGAGAGAGAAAAACTGCCTTATCGGGCGGGTAAGCATTGTGCAAGAACTCTACCTGATATCGTTGATAGCCATTGGATCTGGCAGGGGTAATCTAACGTAGTGATTGCCCAAACAAGTTGGACGCATAAAGTTGATCGGGCGAGGTTTCATTCGTCGGATCGGAAAGGAAATCGACAGTAGTGATTAAAGCCGATAAGGTTCAAGTGAAGAGATAGACCCAATGAGTTATGAACTCTGGTTAATTTTATTTGAGTTTCGGAGGATGAATGGAGATTGTGCAATAGTCATTGATCTGATGGAATGAAATCAACAGTGGACATTGAATGTGATAGGGTGAGCCTCAGAGAATGTGCAAAGGCCATGTATTAGCGAAAAAGGTAAGGTTTACATGCGGTTTACGTTTATTTCTATTATAAGCGTTATAATAGAAATAAAGAGGAAAGTATTAAACTTTGATAAGAGGGGTTTCATAAAAAGTGTAACTCTGCATAAAAGTTAAATTAAGGAGCCTTTCACCTTAAGAGTGAAATTTTCATATGAAAAGGAATATGGAGAATTCATGGGACGTGTATATGACAGGTACATAGAGTTACATGCAATTTTATTTGCATAGTGTGGGTGTAGTGGTTAAGGTTGCATAAGTGTGGTGTATGTAGCCCTAGTTGGCATCATTTTGGTATCAAAGTAGAATTGTGCAGAATACAAGAGTGATTGCAGAAGAAAGAAGAGATCAGGTTATTTGAATATGATAAGTAGAAGGCATGAGATAAGATGAGTGTAAGTGATACTCTAAGAAGAAGAGACTGTAGAAGCATGAAGAAAACACAGTGATGTTTGTTTTCTTGAGGGGAATGGAGATTCACTCAAATGTGAAGAATGTATGGAGACTGCTTGTGAAGCCATACAATGACAGTGAACCTGAAGAATCCAACTGAAGGTTGGACAGAGAGGATAAAAGTGTTCTCAGAAGGAGGTTGTGAAGCAAGATTTGAAAGCTTGGGAATGATATTTGGTTTGAATATCATTGTTATGCAGGTGACAACAAAGGAAGGTGAGAAGATTGCAGCACCTTAGAGCAAGGAGTGCTCAATTGGTTCCAGAGGAAAGAACCAGAAAAATGTTAAAACACTGAGCTCAGGGGAGAGAAGCTTAGTGAGGCATATATAGCAAGAAGGAGACTTGTTACTGTAGAGGTATTGTTGCTCACAAAGGTAATTCCACAGAGGATGTGGGTAGAATTGCTAAGTAATGAAGGAAGCTGATAAGACTTTCTAAGTGAAAGAAGGGGTGGTCAAAACCAAGTATTTCATTGTGATTGAAATACAAGAGGAAAATTGTGTTCTTAGAAGATGTAGATGAGTTGAAGCCTAGAAGGAGCAGAGAGAATTGCTCAAAAGAGATTCCAAAGATAGAGAACCAAGGGCTTGCCAAAAGACCAAGTACAAAGGAAAGCTTGGTGAGGTAAGTGGCAGTAGGGAGAACTTGTTGTTGCAAAGACTTTAATGAAACTTATAGTGAGTGAGTGAATAACTCATAGAGATGGAGAAGAAGTTGACTACTGATAGTCATAGCAGAGGTTCTGAGGAAAACCACAACAGAAGAAAAGTGAAGGAGGAGGATGCCATGACAAAAGACATACAGAGACAATTAAGTGAAGAAGAATATGAGAGGGAGAAGGCTAAGATTGCAGTTCATCTTGAGGTATTGATGGAGATGTTGCAGATGAATAAGGATGACAAGAAGCATGGTTATGTCATGGGGAAGAAAGTAAAGTGGCAAAGGATACAAGCGAAGAGAAATCATCAGTTGAATATGCAGTTAGCAGAAGAGTTGATGAAGCTTGAACAGATAATGAGTGTTCAATTGAGATCGGAAAAACTCAGAGAAGCTAGGTTGGAAATGGAAGTTTCTATTTGTGAACTAGAGTAAGGTGAAGTGCTGGGAGGAAATGAAAACATGAAGACATGAAGACTGAAACTTCAAGTGAGACCAAAAGGTTACATGACTTTAAATCTGATCATTTGTGTATATTTGCAGGTGCAACATGTAAAGAAGGACAATTTGTTGATATTGTCATAAAGGAGGAAGAAGACAAGCAGAATATAAATTTTGTTCTGGAAGAAGATGAGATAGATATGTCTCATATATAGTTGGGGAAAGATATCAAGCAACCAAGTGAAGGGCTTGAGGATATTGAAGAGGAGGCCATCGAAGAATTTCTGATTCATAAAGAGAACTTGGAACAACAAGGAGATATGATGGTTGAAACATCAAGTGGGACCACAGGGTCTTATGTTTTTAAAATTGATAGTTTGTCTGTGGATGCAGAACAAATGAAAGAGAATATTAATGCAGATGATGAGACAAGGATAGCTCTTGGAGAAGGTAAACAACAAGATATTCAAGGCAAACTTAAAGAAGAGACTATGTTAGCTGAAAACATTGTAAAAGATCATCAGTTCATCATGATGATCCGAAATGGATCCAAGAACTCTCTAAGTCTTCAAAAATCATTTAAAAGATAAAAACAAACGCATGAGAAGAACCTTTAGAAACATCGAAAAACACTATCGGGAGACGAAAAACACAAAAAATAGTGGAAAACAGGCTTATCGATGATCAAAGGAGTGATGCATAGTAGCCGTCAGATTTGGGTGATTAACAATCAAGATCTGGTCGGCAAATCACAATCAGTAAAGGCTATCGGAGAATATTAGCACATATCATATATGTATTGCGATAGCGATCAGTGGGGTCAACAAGGACCATCGATCAAGTGTGCAAATCAATGGCCCATGTTGCATTGCAACATCACATCGACAAACCACAATAGAGCGCTCACCAAATGGCCTGGGGTTATTGCGATATGTGATTGCGATCAATCGCATCGCAATATCGCAATCGGAGTTACATAGAGAAGCGGGCACACACACACATATATATGCACGATGTGACTAGCCAGACCCGATGGGAATATAAACGCTATCGCATAAGATTTGAGATTCGCCGAAGGGCATTTTTAATGTATTTTCATATATTTCGTTATTAAACGAAATACAAAGGGAAAGCGTCGATGCGATGAAACCAAAACCCAAAGGGGTTTGGGAATGAAAACGAATCATATTTCAAATCCTTCATAAGCCATTTTTGCGGTATTCTCACAGTTTTAATGTATTTCTAAAATACAAAGGGACAGGACATTTAAGACATGTGATAGCAACTCACAGGTAGACCTGATAGGAGAATAGGACGCATTTATGAATATCTAAAGTCTATATGAACAATGTTTTTGGTGGATTTTCACAGTTTGAATGTATTTCTCTATGTAAACAAAGAACGACCGTTTCAGGGATTTCAAAGGCCCGACACACTCATCCATTGTAGAATAGGTGGCCACCTCCCCTTAATGTGTGATGCAATGATTGTTTAATGCTAGAAGAGGGATTCAAGAGGACAAAGGCCAGGAGACAAAAGCCAAGAAGCATAAATGAACAGGTAGAGAAGATTGGCTTTAAAGCCATAGAAAACAGAAGACAAAGGTAGGCAGTGCCGAGACAGAGCAAAGACAGAGACAGAGAGTGATTGAGAGAGTCTGTGTAATCAGAGAGGCTTGAGTTCAAAAAAAACTCTTGTTGTTGTATCTGTTGTGTGTTGAGAATCAAGTTGAGCTCATACTTTGTAAAACTTTGTTCTGAAGACATAATAGAGAGGTCACCACTGAAGGCTGGACCAGGAGATGTAGCCCAGGAGTATTAGGTGAACTCCTTATTAAACTTATTGTTCTTATATGTGTTGTCTATTATGATATTTTACTACTTCATTGTCTATGTATTTCACAATCTTATCAGTCCATTGCATAAAGTAACATAGGCATATCCATGTACATGAGTCCGTAATACCTTAATAAATGTCTTAGATCTCATTATCAGATCAAGTGGTATCAGAGATTTAGGTTCCTAAGGTTAGACAAGCTTGTGTTGGATTGTTGAATTCTAACTAGGTCAAAGCTCAAATCATGAGAAGGAGAACTGGTTGAGACTAACCCAGAAATAGGAAGAATCTATCCTAGGAGGAAAATGGCAGAAGAAACTCCCTTGGAATCAGAGTCTCAGTTCATGGACAGTTTCATGACCATGAGAGCCATGGTAGAAGAGATGTATCGAGAATCTAAGAAAGGTTGAAGTGAAGATACTTCAACCTCCAAACAAGACAAAGGAATGGAGGAACCTCTTCTAGATGGCCATTCAGAAGGCAAAGGAAAAGGGAAAGAGCCTCCTCTATCAACACCTCCTTCTAGCCCTTTGATTAAATTAGATGTAAAATTTGATTTTCTAATATATGATGGAGAATTAAATGCAGAAAATATAGATAACTGGATTGGATAGATTGATGTATATTGCAGAGTGCATAACATCGATTCAGAAAGGAGAAAGATTTAGCTGGCCAGCCTTCACCTTGGAGGAACTGCCCTAGTGTGGTGGCAAGGCAAGACACAAGCTGATTTGAAGAAGCATGGTAAAATTATTTCTACCTGGAATGAATTTGTTTCTACCATTAAAAAACAATTCTATCCACTATCTTATATGCAACAAGCCATGATGAGGTTGAAAACTATTCGCCAATTAAAGGGGCAAAGTGTACAAAGCTATACCCAGGAATTTAGAAAAAGAGCTTTAATTCTAGGCATTTCTTTAGACTCACCTGAAACGTTGTTGAAATATATAGGTGATCTGTATAGCTATTTGAGGCACACCATTCTCATGTTTAACCCTACTAGCATAGACGAGGTATCTGTTCAGGCTACACATCTAGAAGCTAGAGGCAAGAATGTGAACCCAGAGAATGGGGGATCATCAAAACCCACTACAAACAATAACAAGGAAAAGAGGAAGCAGAAATGGAAAGAGAGGAAGGCAAACGAGGTACAGAAAGCCAAATCTTCATGCACTCACTGCAAGAAGGATGGACATGATGATGAACATTGCTGGTCCTTGAATCCAGAGTTGAAACCCAAGAAGTTCAATGGCAAGAAGAAGAGGAATGTTGCTTCTATACAGAAATATTTGGGGCCAGACTCAGGTGATGAAATAACAGTCACAGCTTCAGGTATAAAAGGTAAAAAATTTGAAGCATCTACTAGTAATTCTACACAAACTATTGATAGTGAAGAAAATGAGAGGAAAAGACATGACATTTTTCATATTAGAGTTATTTCCAAGCATCAAAATATTTACTTAATTTCTAAAGCAATTGTAAAGAAGCTGGGATTACTAACCACACCTCACAAGAAGCCATATCCATTAGGTTGGGTATGTGATAAAGCAAAGCTACAAGTGACTAGACAATGTAAACTTAGGTTTTATTTTGGGTCGGCGTTTGTAGATGAGGTTGAGTTAGATATCATTCCCTTGGATATGTGTGGAATTGTTTTAGGAAGTCCTTACTTGTATGATAGAAAATCCATTTTCTATAGAGTTGAAAATAAGTATCAACTCACCAAAGATAGAATAGAATATATTGTAAGAACACATAAACTCAAAAATAATTACACTCTATTAAACTTAGGGCAGATGAAAATAATTGTAAATTCATGCAAGAAATTTTTATTGATGGTTGTAAAGAAAAAGAACCTTGATAAAACCAATATATTTGAAGGTTGTGATGCTAAACAGAAATCTGATTTAAAAAGAGTTGTTTGAGAATATGATATCTTGTTTCAAGAACCTAAAGGTCTGCCACCCAAAGGGGAAATTGTACATGATATTCATTTGCAGCAAGATGCTCCATTGCCTAACATCGGAATGTACAGGTTATCTGCTTTAGAGAATGCAGAGATCAAGAAGTAGGTACAGGAGCTGCTCGAGAAAGGGTTCATAAGACCAAGCACATCACCATGCGGATCTCCAATCGTGTTGGTGAGAAAGAAAGATGGTTCATCGAGGATGTGCATTTATTACAGAGCACTGAATAAAACAACGATCAAGAATCATTATCCCCTTCCTCGCATTGATGATCTATTAGATCTGCTAAAAGAAGTTGTTTACTTTTCCAAGTTGGACTTGCGTAGTGGCTATCATCAGGTCAGAGTAGCAGAGAAAGATGCATGGAAGACTGCTTTCAAAATAAAGCAAGGGCTGTATTAATAACTAGTTATGCCTTTTGGCTTAACCAATGCTCCTGCCACTTTCATGAGAGTTATGAATGATGTGCTCCGACCTTTTATTGATGATTTTGTAATTGCATATCTAGATGACATTCTTGTTTTCAGTAAAACATGGGAAGAACATTTAAAGCATGTAAAGCAAGCTCTAGATGTTTTGAAAAAATAAAATCTCTATGTTAAGTTATCAAAATGTGAATTTGGCAAAACATCTTTGAACTATTTAGGTCATATTGTAGGGGGTGGTGAATTGAAGATAGATCCCTCTAAGGTTGTAGTCATTATGAGCTGGCCTAAACCCAAATTTGCTACAGAAGTTAGAAGCTTCCTAGGCGCAGCACAATATTGGAGAAAGTTTGTTGCTAACTTTTCCTTAATTGCAGCGCCCTTACATGCTTTGACAGGATTCAACAAGGTGTTTCAGTGGGGAGACAAACAACAGAAAGCCTTTAACACCTTGAAAGAAAAAATTAGTACAACACCAATACTAGCATTGCCAGATCTTCAAAGACCATTTAAGATCGAAACAAATGCCAGTGACTATGCCATGGGAGCAGTGTTGATGCAACATGGTAAACCCATATGTTATCATTCTGACACATTTAATTATGCAGTAGTTAATTACCACATATGATAAAGAATTGTATGCATTAGTAGAGAGTGTGAAAAAGTGGAAACATTACTTAATGGGCAAAGAAACAGCTATACACACTAATCATCAATGACTTCAGTATTTGCACTCGCAAACTAAATTGCAACAATCAAGACACTATAGGTGGATGGGTTTCCTACAACAATTTCATCTAGTCATAAGATATAAGAAAGGCATACACAATAAAGTTGCAGACATGTTGTCCAGATCAATCATAAATGCATCTACTATACTTAAGCATAACTCAGTAATGCATGAAAGCTACATTGAACAATATGCACAAGATATAGACTTTAAAGATGTATATGCAACTTTAAGTCATGGCAAACAAGTAGAAGAATTGGATTACTATGTTAAGGACCAACTCTTGTATCATTTGGGAAAGCTATGCATTCCACAAACTGAAAGAGTTAACATAATTAGGGAAGCACATACTTCTCTAATATCAAGTCATTTTGGTGTAAGTAAAATAGTTGCACAGCTACAAAGATTCTGTTATTGGCCAAAACTGCATGAAACCATTTCTAGATATGTTAAAGGGTGTACCATGTGTGCTAAAAGGAAGCCCAATAATAAAACATTAGGCTTGTACTCTCCACTTACTGTTCCTTCCCATCCTTGGGAAAGTGTTTCCATGGACTTTATTGGGTGATTTCCAAAATCTAGAAAATGTCATGACTATTTATATGTTGTTGTGGACAGGTTCATCAAAATGTGTATTTTAATACCTTGTAACAAGAAGATTACAGTTGAACAAATAGAAAAGTTGTTCTTTCAGCATATATGGGTTCATTTTGGGTTACCCACTTCCATTGTATCTAATCGAGATTCCCAATTTGTTGGGAAATTTTGGTCAAGTCTGTTAGAGCCTAGAACAACCTTACGCTGAAGGGAGGGAATCTTAGGATAACCACAAACCAAGCTTAACTTGGTAGCTAGCCCTACCAGGTCAGGAGAGGGCTCTCTCCTTTTCAATATTAGTTGAGATGAATGAATTGAATATGGATTTTAGGCTAGGTATAGTAGCTCTAGGTTTTTTGGTTGATTTTGAAGGTTTTGGTTGTTGGATCAAATGGAGCAGGCAGCTTTGGGTCTGGGAAATCAAGTCAGGAATGTAGGGTGTTTTGTGGGGCGAGGTAGGTAGGTGTTTTGGCACTTGAAATTGAGTGAGATGGTAGGTCTAAGACTGGTGAGGACATGAATAGGGCATTCAATGATCATGAGTCCTCTTCAAACAACTGAAAACATCAAAAACTCAATGTATTCCCAAGGTAGAGCATTGTTACCAATGTATTCTACCTATCTATCTTGATTTCATTTAGTTTTAGAAGAGTGAAATAGATTATGGCACACATAACACATGAGAAAAACTAATGACAGAAGGAGAAATAATGCAAAAACATATTACCACAAGAATCCCACAAAAATAGCTACAAATCTTGGTTTATTTCCTAGCGAAACTGTTGTAGGATGTACAATATAGCTCAAAGCATCCACAAGAGTCCAACCTTTACAAATGAGGAAAAAGATACATAATATACACAACCAAACCACTCATCCTAACCTTCAGGGGTTGAATCCATGAGAAGAGGGGTAGTTTCAACTATTTCTAAACTAGGAACAGGAATATAGGCAATGGAACAACTTGCCTCTATAACCATGGAAACTGATTCATTTACCCCTCAACCACCTCAAAATGATGAATCTACCCTCTAAGGTCATTTTTCAATTACATTTACATAGCATAGAATCATTTACAATCATAAATTCATCCATGATGAGAGAAAAAGTCAATTTGTGAAATGACTAGGTGAAAACTGGATTTTTGAGCAAAACTGGCAAAATTATCCTATGTGCAGCGCCACTGTTCCCTTGCGCAGCTCTGCTTCAGACCCAATTTTGGAGGCCTTCCCCTTGACCAAATTGAGCCCAAGATAGCTCATTGGAAAGTTCTTCCTGTATAGTTTCTGGAACATCTTGAATTTGTGCATTTGGAGGTAATTTTCCTCCTCAAAAGTGGAATCTCCCAAGGTTGCTTCCTATGTGTCCAAAAAGAGGGAGAGAGGTCATTGTTTGATGGTGTTTTCACCTTTAGGTGACCAAGATTTGCTCCAAATTTGCTGAAACTTTCAGGGATTGATGTTCTCATCATGATGAATTTGAATATGTAAGCCATTTCTCCAAAAAGTGTCCCAGTCAAAAGTGCAGCGCCACCTATGCCAAATTCCTGTGTTTCAAAATTTAAAGTTTGAAAATTGCAAAATCTTACCAAAATTTTCCCAAAATTGGCACAAGGAACCCTCATCCACTTCTTTGATGAGCTAATGAGGCATTAGCTAGGATTTCCAACTTGTCTTGCTCCTTTTTGCTTCTCAGGGCCTTCCTCAACCTAGCCTTAAGCTTCTTCCATTTCATACTTACTATCCCTCTCCATTTATTGTATTGTTGTTTTTTTTTATGGCAAATGGGGAGTGATGGATTGGTGAGTGAGGGTATGATGAGTATGAAGAGATTTTAAATAGGAAAGTCAGTGAGGCTACACAAGAATGGGATAGGGGTGTGGGGAATGAGTAGGTTAATGAATGGTGGAGGGTTTGGGAGTATGATAGGGTTTAGGGTATATGAATATAGAGTTTGGGAGTATGGTATGGTTTTGGGGAGTATTACAGGAAAATTTTAGGGCGGGGATTATGTATGGGAGGATGAATTGTAGGAAAACAATGAAGATGATATAGGACAGCAGCAGTAATAATTGCATTTGAAAAATAGCATCAATTAGGGTTTAATGATATGGACAACACAATTAGGGTTAAATGTGTAGATAGACAACACACCCCAAAAATTTAAGCAACAACCCTTGTCTGCAAGGAAAGTGATATTACTTACTTGGGAATAGAGAAATTTGGGTGTTTGAGAACAATTTGATGTAATCAGTAGCAATTGGCAACTCAAATGACAGGTGTGTAGCGCACTTCCCAGGGTCTCAACGCCTAGCCTGTGTGTAGCGCCCGTTTAAAAATGCACAATGGAGAAAACCCAGGTGCACAATGTCGATCCTATGCGCAGCGCTGGGATTAGGTGCGTAGCGCCAAGCGATTTTCCTCCAAAACACAATAAACTGCTTCTCTTTGCTCACTATCACCTTAAATCGCAAATTTTCTCATAAACTTCAAATCCAAACAATGAATTAACTTGAGACTGAAATGGCTTTTATGTGGCTTGGGCACTTTTTAATTTTTCACTCTACAAAACCCACTTTATAATGTCCTTTGGCTTTTTCATATGCTATGTTTTTTGATGCTTGACTTTTTGATTAAAATTGATGAACCAATGCTTGATGATCTTTGCTTTTGCAGTGGCATGTCTTTGGAAATATCAGCAGGTGACCAGGAGCAGCATGAGACTTCTCAATTACATATGAGAAATGATGAAATTACATGAAATTTACAAAATTATTAAATTTAAAAATTATGATTTTGAAGCTTTCTTGATGGTTATTGTCTTCCTCATGTATCTGCTTACCCTTATTGGTCAATGGTTACTGAAAAATTTGACATGGTGAGACCCTAATACCTAATGAAACTGAAACCCTAAGACCTAAGACCTATTTGATGAAATAGACTGAAAATGAACCTCGACCTAACCATTGATTGAATCACATAGGAAAAGTGGTCAACAAATAAGTATCATGAGGGAAAAAACTGGAATGTGACTACCATCAGTTGATCCAATGACCTAATGGGATGCAACTTATTGAGAATGGGACTCCTAATATGAATGCAAAAGAGTGAATTTTGATCACTGATGGAAATGTGAAGACAATGACACTAACAAAGTCTGTGGGAGCTGATGGACACCAGACTGAAGAAGAGCACAACCTTTCATCCACAAACAGATGGCCAAACAGAGGTGGTCAATAGAACAGTGATCCAGTTGTTCAGTGGTATTGCAGCAAGAATCCCAAGCTTTGGGATGAACATTTATGTTATGTGCAACATGCTTACAACTGTGCCAAGCATTCTTCTACACAAAGATCTCCTTTTGAGACTTGTTTTGGTTTTACACCAAAGTCTCCCTTGGATTTTGTCTTTGGGAAAGACATAGTGTTGATGGACACAGCGTGTGGACAAAGCAACCAAGTTCATTGAACAGATCCAAGAAATTCACCAGGCAGTGCAGGAACAACTGGAAAAGAGCCAAGCCAAGTACAAGGCAAGGCATGACAAGCATTGGATAGAGCATAGCTTCCAAGTTGGTGATCAATTATGGTTGTATATCAACAAGGACAAGATGCAAGGTGAAGGAAAGACACTGAAGCCAATAAGGTATGGGCCTTTCAAGATACTTGAGAAAATTGGTGAGAATGATTTTCGCCTTGATTTTCCAGCTTACATGCACATCTGTTCAGTAGTTAATGCAGAGAACTTGAGATTATTTAAACCTTCATTGATTAAATATCCCGAAGAGCAAGGTCAATTGCCTTCCATTGATGATCTGTTGCTTGAATATATTAATGAGTTGCGGGAGGATGCAGTTCTGGACATGAAGGTGAGAACTATGCACAGAGGGGATGTTGAGTACCTCAGAATTGGACTCAAAGGTCCAAAACCAAGCAGTTCAAGATGGATAGAGATTGGGCAAGTGAGGAAGTTGTATCCTCCCTTGATTGATGCTTGAAAACCAACTTTTGGTGGTCCAAAAGCCTTTTTAGTGGGAAGGTGTGATATGAAATGTATCCAAGAACTATCTAAGTCTTCAAAAATCATTTAAAAGATCAAAACACACACATGAGAAGAACCTTTAGAAACATCGGAAAACACTATCGAGAAGCGGAAAACACAAGAAACAGTGGAAGACAGGCTTATCGGTGGTCAAAGGAATGATGCATAGTAGCCGTCAGATCTGGCCGATCAACGGTCCAGATCTGGTCGGAAAATTGCAATCAGCAAAGGCTACTGGATGACATTGGTGCATATCATATATGTATTGCGATAGTAATCAGCGGGGTCAACGAGGACTGTCGATCAGCAAGCCACAATAGAGCGCTCACCAAACGGCTCGAGGTTATCGCGATATGCGATTGCAATCAATCGCATTGCGATATCGCAATCGGAGTTACATAGAGGAGTGAGCATACACACACACACACATACATACATACATACATACATACATACATACATACATACATACATACATACATACATACACATACATACATACATACATACATACATACATACATATATATATATATATTATATATATTATATATATATATATATATATATATTATATATATATGTGCGATGCGACTAGCTGAACCCGATGGGAATATAAATTCTATCACATAAGATTTGAGATCCGCCGAAGGGCATTTTTAATGTCGTTTCGTATATTTCGTTATTAAATTAAATACAAAGGGAAAGCACCGATGCGATGAAACCCAGACCCAAAGGGGTTTGGGAATGAAAACGAAAAATATTTCAAATCCTTCATAAGCCATTTTTGCGGTATTTTCATAGTTTTAATGTATTTCTAAAATACAAAGGGACAGGCCACTTGCGACATGCGATAGTGACTCACAGGCGGACCTGATAGGAGAATAGGACGCATTTATGAATATCTGAAGTCCAAATGAACAATGTTTTTGGCGGATTTTCACAGTTTGAATGTATTTCTCTGTGTAAATAGAGAACGACCATTTTAGGGATTTCAAAGGCCCGATGCACTCATCCATTGCAAAATAGGTGGCCACCTCCCCTTAATGCATTATGCAATGATTGTTTAACACTAGAAGAGGGATTCGAGCGGACAGAGGCCAGGAGACAGAAAGATGAGAAGAGGAACCGAAAAGGCATAGTAGATTGGCTTTAAAGCCATAAAAAACATAAGACAGAGGAAGGTAGCGCCAAGACAAAGCTAAGACAGAGACAAACAGTGATTGAGAGAGTCTGTGTACTCAGAGAGGTTTGGGAGGTTCAAGAAAAACTCTTATTGTTGTATCTATTGTGTGTTGAGACTCAAGTTGATCTCATACTTTGTAAAACTCTGTTCTAAAGACATAATAGAGAGGTCACCACTAAAGGCTAGACTAGGAGATGTAGCCCAAGAGTATTGGGTTAACTCCTTATTAAACTTGTTGTGTTTATATGTGTTGTCTATAATGGTATTTTACTACTTCATTGTCTATGTATTTTGCAATCTTATCGGTCCATTTCATAAAGTAACATAGGCATATCCATGTACATGAGTCCATAATACCTTAATAAATGTCTTAGATCTCATGATCAGATCACATGATGATAGGCATAGTGGAAATAACCATGGAAGCTGTTGAGATAGTCAATAAAAAAGAAGGACATCTTCTGAAAGATGTTAAGAAGGAAGAAACCTATGCAAAGGATTTAACCTTGGGAGAAAGGACATCTGATGATTGGTCACTAACAAAGGAGGGTTTTGCAGAGGATGAGCAATATTTTGAAGCTGCCAAAAGTATGGAAAAGTATCTTTCAGAAGATGAATACTCTGGAGTAAAGGATAAGGGAGAATATCTCTTGAATGAAGAAGGTAGTGACTTATTGCAGCAGAAAGAACTTAGTAACGAAACTGTTACAACACAGGGACAATTTCTTGTGGGAAAAAGAGATGAAGTTCAGTTTGAAGAACTGATATGTGAAACAATAGTTGAAATTGCTGAGCCTTGTAATTTTCAAACTAAAAATTCGTTTATAAATGCAAGGATTATAAGTAATCATGAAGTACTTGCGAAGTGTCACAGAGAAATTGCATTGCTGGAATATTTGATGGGAAATTCAGAGTATGACAGTGTGATTTCAGAGGAAGGAGTTCACTACAGTGTTGGCATTATGATACAGGTGTTTTCCTTGATGGCAACTAACTCAGAGGTATGATACAAGTGTTTTCATTTGTGGCAACTCAATCAGATGACAGATCATAGTACAGCAGGTCAAGAGAGAGGTATACGCAGGTTAATCTTGATGAAAGTGCGTATACACGCGGGTGAGAAGAACAAAAGGCGCATATATGTACACACATAGGTTCACAGAAGGAAAGGCGCGTACATGTTGGAAAACTAAGTTTTGGTCTGTGGTATTTGGTCCATGGTATTTGGTCTGAAGTGCTGACCCCAGGTATTGGGTCCAAGGTATTGGTCCTACATGGTTTTGGACCATGGTATTGAGAGAGGCCTAAACCTATATAAGGAGAAGATCATTAGGCCAATGGGGGTGAAATTTGTGCATGTGATGAATATCTGATGAAGTTTGAGATCTAGTATGCTAGTTATGGGTTTGTGATGCTTAGCTTGATCTAAATCAAGGATGCACCTATGCAGTTGATGATGGATGATGGATCGGGATCATGAGGCTTGGAATGTATTATAATTATGTGGTTTTATCATGGATAGACTAGATCTGAATTATTGACGCATGTCTTATTGTATGAATGTTATGATCTGGGTATGACTGATGTTTGGAACAACTACAAAGTTATGAGTAAATATTTGCAGATCTATATGCGGGTTGGATTTCGTAAAAGCATGTATGTACGCCGGTTTGGTTCATCATAGTAGCGTATACATTATGAGATATGATATTTGAAGTTGCAGTTGGATCTGGTTATTGTTGCATAGTTCTGTTGTCTGTTATGTGTTCTGGTGACTGTGTTGTTGACAGGGTTTCAGTGTTTCAGTATTGGGTGATTCAAAGATCGGTGATGCAGGTGTAGTTGATGGGTGTTTTGTAGTGGTGATTGATTTTGTGCTTGAATGTTGTTGATGGGTCCAGTATGAAAATTGGATGAAACGTGGCCTTCAAATTATGGTGTTATGCTTCAAGAGTATCCTTTATGAAAACTTATGAAACATGGTCCCTGGAGAAAGAGAGAATATTGTAGCCTTCTGTAGGCTGGTGCCTACTGATGAGCCCCAAAAATGGACAATTATTTGGGCTCATTCAACCTCCTAAGTTGACTTAATCCACCATTCTCATTTGTTTATTACATGTTTTTGATTATTTTTATGTTAATAGAGTGAATTTGG
Organism: Pinus taeda; assembly: GCA_000404065.3. NCBI lineage: Eukaryota > Viridiplantae > Streptophyta > Pinopsida > Pinales > Pinaceae > Pinus > Pinus taeda. The sequence continues at coordinate 170,246 of APFE031101332.1, forward strand.
TTAGTCATTATGCCAACAAGTCTAATGGGTGCTTTGTGTAGCCTTGTTGGTCAACCTGGAGACAAATTTGAAGGTCTTAATGAGCACTTGGCAGCGAAATTCGTGGGAGAACAAGCTAGAGGATTTGTAGGAAGGTGCCCCCTCATTTATGGGCCCTTACCTCGAATACTCCACCATCAGCTCGGATTTCAAAGGCCACCAAATCAATGAGCACAAGGGCAGCCAAGCAAGTCAAGTTGGACTGCTGTTAACTACAAGTCTTGGGCAGCCAAGTCCCTAAATTCTAGGAGGACTGTTGGGTCCTCAAATTGTATAAATAAGAGGGCTTGAGACCTCATTTCAGTTAGTCATTTTTGGTTAGCTAGTGGTTAGTCATTTTTGTAGCTAGTTAGTCATTTTGTTTTAGCCATTAGTTAGCTAGTTTGTAATTCAATTTGTAGGCCATGGATTAGTTTTGCTTTCAGCTCTTTCTCAAGCTCTCCTTGTGGACAGTTTTGATGTAACTTTTCATTCTTGGTTAATAAAGATGGATCCAGCTTTGCACCAGCTCTAAATCTCTCTTGGGAGGCTGTAGTTCTTGGGGTTGGGCCCATCTCAAGCACCCAATACCTCCCTTGTTTATATTTATGTGTCTTTGCTGCATTCTCATAATAAGATCTGCTATTTGGATTTAAATGTTGCGTTGTTGTTTAGGTTGCTTTTGATGATTAGAAAAGGTTTTTAATGTTCATATTTGCTTGATAGGTTAATCACAGGGAATATATTCAGAAAAAGGCTACCAAGTACTTTGGATCGCACCTCCCCTTCATTAGAATCATGAGCTGGGACCAATGTAACCTTGCTGCCAACAAAAACACTTTCTTTGCTTCACCATGCAATCATTAGTGTTTGAATCTCATTTGCAGAACTTGATATCAGTTTGGATGCATGTTTGGGTTTGTAAATACTTAGTTTCATAATTGTTTCACATAGGTTTCATTTCTTGTTTTCCATTTCTGTTCATAGGTTTCATGGCACAATCATCATAGGTTAATGAATTTCTCGTTTTGATGCATAAGTCATTTGTTTCATTTGCGTTGCTCCTTCTCAAACCATTTTCTTCTTCTTCTTCTTGATCTATCCTCAAGTCCTATTTAACCTCTGTCTCACTCATTTACCCTCCAAACCTCTCATTTCCCACATAGCTCCATCTCCTTCAACTTTCGTTGGCATAGCCCTTTATCTTCCAACCTACTCCCTACACTCATTTCCCATCCTATTCCTTCATCTGATTTTCCAGCTCCTGAGCCATCATCAGGTCCATCTCCATCTCACTTAGCCTCCCACACCACTCCAACACTCCATCATCTCCAAAAACCTCCACGAACAATCATCCTGTAGAATTGCACAGAACATCCTGTAGAAGACTTACAGGACTATCCAGTAGAAACCTCTGAGTATCCTGTAGGATCCCCTGCAGACACCCTGTAGGAGGCCACTCACTCGGTTGCTGAGCTTCTGAATGTGAGGAACCTCTGTGGATGGATGCTAAGGATCCCTAGGGACCTCTCCTAGCCTCCCCAACCTGTCCCACATTTTCCTTCCTTCTCCATCCCATCTGCACAACCAAACCCTGATAAGCACAAAATCACAATCATTCCACCCACTTAATGAAAAAGTACAAAAACATGTCTTTTATGATGCAAGTAGTTTAGATCCATGCATTTTCACTTATTAGAGGTAGTAGCAGCATTGGTAGAAGTTTCATTCACATTCTTTGCATTATAGAAGTTAGACTAGTCAAATTAGGGTTTCCTAAGCTTACATGCTTTGATTTGCTTTCAGTTCATTTTTGTCAAGTAGATTAGTCTCCTTTGAGCTAGCTTTCATCCATCATTGATAAAGCTTCTTCTGTGAGCCTATAGAAGTTGGCTTGAGCCCTAGCGGACTTGTGCCAGCTGACCAAGTGACAGCTGCGACAAGAGCTAGTACTTGTGCATATAGCACCGCCGCTTCCAAGTTTGTACGAACTACCGGGTTGATAAAATTAAGAGACAGGAAGCCCCAGGAGTTGTAGCATTATTGCTACAATACTGGGGCTCACCACCTACGTACTAGTAAATATATCAGCCAGTACAAGAGCCAAGGAGTTGTAGCTCCCTTCCAGGAGCAACTGGAAAACAAGTGAAGGTTGGAGCCTTCAGTAGGTCGGCACCTACATACTAGTAAATGGATCGGCTAGTACAAGAGCTAAGGGGGTTGTAGCTCCCTTCCAGTAGAAACTGGAAAACGAGAGAAGGTTGTAGCCTTCTGCAGGTAGAAGCCTGTGTACTGGAATAAGGCTACTCCAGTACAAAAATATTGTAAAAAGAATTTTCTTATGAAAGGAAGATAGAGACGAATTGCAGCAGGTGGTTTTCACCCACATTGGGTTTCCACCTTATACCATGGTGTTCATGTGTGCTTATTATGTGTGATGATCTGTTCTGTTTTTTACTGCAACTGTTTACTGTTCATATGGTTAATAATGTTCTGATGCACTCATTGAATATCAACTAACTGAATCTTAAGTTTACTGGATATACGCTAGTTGCATTAAACACAGTTGCATGTACACGCGGGTTCCCTTAACAGAAGTAGCGTATATGTATATGAGTATGAAGAAAAAGTGTTCGATTTGATAATACTGAATTCACCCCTCCCCCCCCCCCCCCCCCCCTCCCCCTCTCAGTATTATTTCCAACATACAATGGAAAAGAGCAAGAAGACATCATTAGAGTTGATGATGTGGAAGAGAGACTAGCTGACAATCTTAAGATTTCTTTAGAGAATTCTTTAAAGAGGGTGAATCAACATACTGATGCGGATAGAAGAGGAAAAATCAAAACAACATACTCAAATGTTGTCAAAGGAAGAAGAGGCACTGAGGCCTTATGTTTTTTATTTTAATAATTGTTTTGTGAGTGCAGGTTTTGTTGCAAATGCTGGAGAAAATTTGGCACAGATGAGCAGCCAAATAAAGATGAAAGAAGAAGGATCTATGGAAAAGTTTGATCCATGGAACAAAGATATTATGCTACTGAGAAAATATGTTGGGATTGATGAACAGAATAGTGTTGTATTCGAAATGAGTCAAGTACAAAGGAAATTCGAGGACTATTTACTTTTTGAAAGTAAATTCACAGAGATGGAACAGAGGTCGCTTGGAACACAACAAGAGGGTAAGGATGAAAGGGTGGCAGTAAGAATCCAACAACTTCAAAGAGAAGACATAAATTATTAGTCAGAAGATATACTAGATAGAGAGATCGAACTGATAAGAAGGATAATGATAAAGGTGCCTCAAAAGAAGACAACAACAACAAAGAAAAGGAGCAATAGAAAAAGAAAGGCACTAGTAGACTGTGAGGGAATAACCAGTGGGGCAATGCAACATAAAGTATGGAAACCTGGAGAACAGAAACAAACAACAACAGCAACCAAAGACAAATTAAAAAATGAAGTATGGGATCCAGGAAGACAAAGATCATTAACACGTGAGCAGGAGATCATGATTATTTTACCTTGGGAGTCTGATGCAGGAGCATTCAGCTCAACAATTTAATTGTATTCTAGTAGACATAGTGGGTCTTGTCTTTTCAAGGAAGTTGGATTCAAATTTATGTAATCATTTATGTTTAAGTTATTAGAATAGGAATTAATTAGATGTTGTGAGTGTTGCGGAGGTAAATCCCCTCTGCGGACAGAGGTGGATCCCACTAGCCCCACAGGGGTCTAGCAACAATCAATCACGCTGCATGCAAGTTCCTAGCTATATAATTTAGAAGTCGATCAAGGAGACCAACCTGGGATCCAACGCTTGTTTTTTGTGGGGGGAAGTGTCGCTCCTGTCCTCTATCTCCGGCCGGTCGCTATCCGCACATAGATACCTGCACAAGTGAAGAATAACCCACAA
>APFE031101334.1:0-10533 GCA_000404065.3 Pinus taeda
AATTCTTTATAATACAAGACCAAAAAGAAGAGTTTAAAAATAAACTAGATTTTCCATATCAAGATTTGCTCAGTGGAAGTAAAAAGAATATGAGCCGCGATCCATCAAACCTTAGGTTTTTCAAGGCGATCGTCGCTCTTTAGACTCGCTTCTATGTTTGATGAGTTGGTTTTCAAATACATTTATTACTGCACTGTAAAATTATAAGTCATCGATTCCTGTAATTAACAGAATTTAGTTAATTACAACAAGAGGGAAATCATTCATCACCCTATATGAATCTTTGAAAGGAGTACAATTGTATTTGAAAGGAGTACGACTGTATATTGTGTGCAAAAATTTGATTAGACCATGGCACTCTAAGCATGCAATTGGTCTTAAGGTCTTGTTCGTCCCTAGTCCATAATTTTAATATTCTTTATAGAAAAGTGTATCAAGAGCAAAGGATCCGTTCCAAGGCATCCATCCCATCCCGTTAAGTCTGATGAGTTTGCTGACTATTTGTGCTTGACTATTCACGGGCTTGACTATTTGTGCATAATCCAAGATGAATTTTCAGAGGAATTTTATCTTGCCCAAGAAGGACTGCATGGCTTTCTTGTTGACTACATGAGGAATATGTGTGATATCTTCAACCCTGTCCAGATCTGCCTTGATCTCGCTCTTGGAAAAAAAGTGTTCGAGGAGGTTCCCCTCCCACAAGGCAAATACACTCTTCTTGGGATTCAAGGAAATCTCAGATCTTCGGCATTGCACGAATTTTTTTTTAAGATGGGGTATGTGGTCTTCTCGTCTTCTTGAGAACATAGACATATCATCGAGGTATACCACCATGCTCTGCCTAATGAGTCCATGAAATGTGATCTCCATAGCACGTTGAAATGTTTCTCCTGCGTTTACAAGCCCAAATGGCATTCATCTATAAGTGAACGTACCCCACTTGGTACGGAAAGTAGTTTTTAGTCTCTCAGGTTCTGCTACCAGAACCTAGTTGTATCCTTAAAAATCATCAAGAAGAGAGAACATCTGTGCCCTAGATACTGTTTGAAAAATATGGTCCATATATGGCACGGGGTAGTTGTCTTTGTTTGAGGTACGATTAACATTCTAGAAATTGACACACAAGAGGATTTCCCTAGACTTCTTTTGTACAGGCACAAGGTTGGAAATCCAAGTGGAATGATGAACTTTATATATGATCTGTGCATCCAACAATTTAGTAAGCTCTTTCTATATGAGGAGTTCAAGCGGTTGACGTACTTTTCTTAGCTTTTGTTTATATGGCTTGACCCCTTCCTTGATTGGGATGATATGTTAGATGATCCATGTGTCATAAATTTTCAGGTCGTCATACATCCATGCAAACAAATGTCAATATTGTTTGAATAAGCAGATGAAGGATTGTCATTCTTGCTATGTACAACATGTACAAAGATTTACAAACTTCGGATCCTTTTCTATTCCCAGGTTTATCAGTTCATGCCTTATGGTGGAACTATGGGACTTGTTGTTCCTTGGCCCTTGGAACTGCTCTTGCAAGTCATATAGCTTTTCCAGTGATACCACACCTTTTGTGATAATGTGGCCTTTCATGTCATCAACTCCTGCTTGCAAAGAGTGTTCGTGCTCATTGTCATCTATTACTGCGTCTTTGAAAACGCTAGCGTTGGCCATAAAATGTAGTATTTGTTGATCATCATTAAACACATGCAAGTTAGTTATGTTGTCCAGGATAGATGGTTTGTACAAAATTTAAATAGTAAATCTATCCCTAATCAGTGACATTCTTGAGGCTACATTTGCTAGTGCATTGGTAGTTGCATTACGCGTACATGGCACAACAATGATATTAAATGCTATGAAGTTTGAGATTAGTCGCCATACCTCTGCTTGGTAGTTTTTTAGATGTGATGATAAACAATGAATGGTGTCACGTACCTTCCGTACAACTATCTTTGAATCACCTACCACTTTAAGCATGAGCACATTAAGGCTGATGGCTTTCACAAAGCCCAACATGAATGCTTCATATTCTGTTACATTGTTCGTGCACTCAAACTCCAAGTGGCTTGATACCAGATGCTTCCTATTGCAAGGGTTAATCATAACACACTTGGCTCCTGATCCATCCTGTGTCGTTGATCCGTCAAAGTACAAAGTCCACAAATCATCTATACACTGACCGCTTGATGTGCTAGTACTGTTGCTACTACTGTCGCTACTACTACTGCTACTATTGTACAATGTGTTGTACAAGTTTCATTACCATCAGTTGGGCAATGAAGGAGTCCTAACTGTGTTTTTGGTGGGGTTGGAGCTAGTCGTGCAAGAAAGCACCCCAACGTAGTCTCAAGGAGGAAGTTGCCAAACATGAGTTCTGCGAGAGCCAACGATTCATTCTCTCCATTGATGGGAGTGACATTATGATTCATTTACCTCTCGGATTCTACCCGGATTTGGTTGCACTTGACCTTGTGTGGAAGCCACATGTGAGACCAATATGTAGGAAAATATACATCCAACTTGCTGGCCCAATCCTTACTGAGTAATAGACCATATGCTTCCAAGATGTCCACAACCACTATGTTGATGCATTGGTGGACTCGACTATCATGGAATAGTCGAACGATCGTGTCTTGTAATTCACCAATGGATGGTACTGATGTTCGATCAAGTTGGATGATTTGCGCAGATGTCTCGCTCCATTGTGCATTGATCCTTTTAGCGATGGAGAGCAGCATGACGTTGGCTTTCGTGCCGAAATCAACCAAATAGTTGTGAACATTATAGTTGAATATTTCAAAAGATAACAAGAATGGAGGTTAACCTGAGTTTGCTTCTTCCATCTAGAGGGCATTAAGCACAGTTGAAACTGATCCGAGAGGTGTGCTTTCTCCCTTGCTAGTAGAGGTTATGTTGTCTGTCACTGTCTGTCCCAATGTCCATAGCAGGATATCTCGCTAACTCTGGATCTTAGCCAATTCGAACAAACTAATGTTTGCTCGAGTTTTCTTCATGTCATCAATAATGTTGTAACCTAGAGGTGGTAGACTCACCGAGGTTTCAAGGGTAAAATGAGTGTTCGTGTTATCTAGTGGAGTGTTGTGCAGGTTGCTTCTCATGGATGTGTTTTTGTTCACCGCTGTCCTCCCAGACTTGCATTGTAATTTTTGCTTTGGGCCAGTTGGTGGATCGATATTCCTTATTAGCAGTCTGATATTTTCTTGTATCTCCCCAAGTGTGGGGAAAGCCCCTTTACTTCTAAGATTATAATGGTCAGTTTGCTTTTGAGGTTGCTTCTTGGTGTTTGTCTTTGCCATTGTTTGCAAGCATGGATACATGTCCACCACATGCTCAGAGCTTGATGGCTCATCAGGTGAAACCTCTTCGTCATTGTACATGTCTTCTGGTTGCTCCTACATATTGCTTCTCACCTCGAGTGTATGTATGTAAAAATTATTTGTGACTTGCTTCCAACCTGGACAAGAATTCTCAGGATGATATTCTTCGTGGAAAGAACATAATTTCATATCTGCACACTGTTCGAGCTGGAAGACATTCTTCTGCGCATTTTTTGGAATGAATTGGCTGCTTCTTGATTCACTGCTTGCATATCTATGCCTAGGTGGGTGACTTCTTGCAAATGTGTTCTATCTACGTTGTTTGAGTTCGGACATTTCAGTGGACAAGCTCTTGAAAAGACGAGTCTCAATGTCAGTTACTTCCTTGTCTCTACCCTTACTCGTTGTTGCTTGGGACTTCCTAATCACATCCTTGGTGTCCTTCATCGATTCATCATCCTTGATGACTCCGACTGCACACGTGTTTCTCAACAGTGATAGCCTCTTCACAGTGTTGGTCTCGCAGATTGATTGACAAACTGCGTAATGGTGGTTGGCAGTGCAGACGTGGAGTAATCAGTGGTGATGGAGTCATGAGGCTTAGTTTCTTCTGGGAACTTGTTCAATATACATGTAAAACTATGATTCAAATCTTTCACTTCCTCTTTTCCCTCCATCTTCAGGCTTACAAACTCTTTGAGTAGCATGGCTCGGGTCTTGTCATCAGCGAAATTCTCTAGGAACATGTGCTTGAATGTGACCCAGTTGTGTATAGAGTTCAGTGTAAGGCTGTGATACCAAGCAGGTGTGCAACCAACCAAGGTACATGGGAACAATCTACATGCGACATCATCATAATGTACCTCAAGGGTTTGCAGTTGTAGGTAGAAGTTGTCTAGGTGGTCTTCTGTGTTTACCATGCTGTCAGGGTCGAACTTGACGTTCATTCCCTCCACTCGCCTTGACATCTTATGCAAGACAACTGGCAGAGCCAATGGTCCCTAAGTCGTCCATTCAAGATTTGGGTCAAACATCTGTTCGTCTTCTTCGTACTCTTCCTTTCCTTTAGAGTCTGATGTTTCTAACTCTGAGTCTATTGGTTCATCTCTGGCTCCACCTCCTCCGCTGCCTTCCCCTCTGCTTCCTACACTAAAGTTTGATCCCGAGATCACAAGAGTGCCTTGTTCACCTTGCCAGAGGATTGGAGGTTTCTTTTGGTCTTCGATAGCTTCTCCTAGACCTTCAAGTGTGGTAAGGGTTTCTTCTTCCACTAATGATACAACAACTCTCGTGGGAGTGGCCTTTGGCTTCCTTGCTACGTGTGGAAGATGTTGTCTGTCTGGATCAGTCTGACTACATCCGTAAGCTGGCAAGTGAAGGGATGAACAGAGTGAAGGTGTTGATCTGAAGTCTCGTGCTCAAAACTAGGAGGTGAGGAGTAACTGACCACTGAGTCGCGTGTAGGTGAGAGAGAGCATGAGTTATTTCCTTGACCAGATGTTTGTTGAATGAGTGTGAAGGGAATTTCAGCTAAGTAGAATTAGCTGCCCTCCTTCTAGCGCCATAAATGTTGACGGTGTTAGACCCACCTACATTCAGGGGATCACCTTGGTATGAAGTCCCAACTAGACCTCACACTGTTTGGTGTGGGAGTTGGTGTGGGATACATCAAGGCCCTCCTGCGACGAGTCGCTTCTTGTCGACATCAGCACATCATCTAAGAAGTTGACTTAGAAACACCCCTTCAGTACCTTGAGGCTTGCATACATCAATGGCAGGTTTCTCGCTTCTGGTGATAGGTTGACATCACTGGCCTTCGACCGAAATAATTCGTTTGGTGTTCAACTTGAAATCATTTATTCACACCATGCGAAATGTATTGCAGCACCTTCAGGGTCATTATCATTATCGGTGATTCCTCTCGCGTTTGTTAATGACTTACATCATTGGTCGGTAATCAGACAATGTCTCTCCATGTTCAACCTTAGATCATCTATTCACATGGTTAGACTTGTACTTGAGTGAAATATTGGACGAGATTGAAGACTCTGGATCTAGCTTCATCCATCCGGGCTATGATATATTTTCAGAAGTACAATATCAAATGTAAAATGGCCTTACATTCATGATCATCCATCCATGGGTCTACATCTGTAGATGACTATATTTGTACATGTAATGAAAGTTTATAAAGCTGAGCATGGGTATGTCTTCCCTCAGCTAGTTTGTGAGAAAAAATCAAAGTATCATGATATATGTATTGTAATTGATGAAGGTCTCCTTCCATTTCGAAACCTTCTCTCCAAATGGTAAAGCATATCACTCGACATGTTTATTTTCGACTTCATGCTTTAGGGGGCACTGTTACAGGAAAATCTGGGCACATCAACCCCGACTTCCAGATCTGTATTATTAGGGTCCATCAACCCCTAATTTAGTTTTTTTCATTCCCTAATGAAGTTAACCTACATCATGCTTTCTTCCCAAGAGTTTCATGACACCATTCATCCAAAAGGTGTCCTTAGAGAGATCAACACAGATGGCCTTTTATGAGGCTGCAATGCATTGCAAGAACTACACTGTTTGGGTGCTATGCATCGCACCTAGCCTTTGTTATGCCTATGCTAAACGAGATTCATCGAATTTTTGAAATGAATCCATTGGATTCCTCATCCAATGGATGCTTCTAGAAGTTTCCAGATGGATTGAGCTCACTTTTGGATAGGAAGGAGATGGATGAACCTTAATCCATTATCCCTTCCTCCATGGAACCACTTCCCAATTTTGGCAAAGCATTCATGAGGGCCATTAATGGATTAACCTCCTCCATTCAGCTATAAATGGACCAAGCATTCAAAGGCTTGGGGAGGTTGGATCTTCTTGAGTTAAGGAAATGTTGTTTGAGTGAGACTTGCAAGAGAGTAATGTTATCATGTCAAATTATTGCTTCATGAGGAGAGAAGGGTTTGAAACCAGAAGTAAGACGCTGAATCGAACATGGCTCCAAGGGTTGTAATCTTTCCTTTATCAATAAATATCTCTATGCTTTTTCCCATTCATGTGTTTATATGATGTATATTGTACTTTTGATTCTATAATATGTTTAGTTAACATATCGATATGTATACTTTGATGGTTTTCTATCTCAGCTTATGTGCAGGTACTTCCCAAGCGAGTTAAGTATAGAAAGGAGTGACGAAAGCAGTCAAAGGGAAGAGGGATCGAGCGAGAGATACAGGTTGGTTCTTGTGTTCCTCTTTCTTTTATTTGTTAGCTATAGGAAAATCAATGGAATTACTTTAGTTGTTGTTCTAGACTAGCTACTAGGTCTAGGGGTTAGTCGTTTGAAGAAACACTAAATTTTCCCATAACAAGCATATAAACAGTAATACTTGAAAACTATTCCCAATCACATTTATTAAACAAGAAAAGATGCACAGAAATATGGTAAAAATTCTCTATATTGATTCTTCCAATGGTTACAGACTTGACCTACCCTGCACACTTAGCGGTAGGGGTCCGCACACTCAGCTACAGACTACTAGGCCTTTGCGCACTCAGTTACAGAGCCTTCCCCTACTCTACAACCCACAGACACACTTTACACTTCAACTTAATCACTTAGACCTTCCTTGTCCTTCTATTCAATCTTCTCTTAGTTATGTTATACACTTAGAGCCTCACTCTATTTATACAATCCCATGGTCCGTGGACCATGGGTAGGTCTATCCAGCCGACATTACATTACAAAAACTAATGTGGAAAAGCTTATGACTCTATTATAACTTCGCACCCCACACCCGCAGTTTCTGGAGCTTTTATAAAAGATTCGGTCAAAACTTGGGCTTTAAGCCCCAAAACCTCCCTTGGGGGGGCTCCATGCCTAACAGGCCCCCAACACAAACATCGTGACTCGCCCTCAAGTGATTCTGTTGGTGTGGAGATCTTTGCATGGAGTCCTTCCAATTCTACTCAAGCTATTACAAGGTTGACAGTGCAATGAGCTATTGCCTATTGGATCTTCTGCATGCATTATTCCGAGACTGCTATATCAAAAGTGCTTCTTTGCGTCAATGCGTGTATCCCATTCATGTGTGTGAGCTTGACTTCAATTTTTGCTATGATGGTGAAGGCCTTGTCGATCCAAGGTTGAATGTGCGCCTTCAGGACTGCTTCCTTGTGTCATGTCGCGTCCACCTGTTCTTTCAATGCTTTGGCTTGTTGCATCCGTGCGAGCCTCTGAGTGAGGGCCACCATCTGTGTAGTTCCTTTGATGCTGTCATACTGTTGTTGGAGTTCTCGCACCTCTATCTCTAAGCGGTAGTGAAGTCTCGCATTATACGGCCAATTTCATCTAATCCCGTTGTAATAGCGTTAGTGCGTTTTTCTCTGACTTTCGGAGGGGTGGACTACTACGCCTTTAACCGCAGCTCGATGATATGAATGTTCAGCTCCAGTTGAACCTTTTTCATTTCCTCCCTTGCCTCACATACCCCTACTGCTAACCTATGGATGCACACCTCTGCTGGTATGTCTGCTGGGATGGCCAGCTCTAGGACACTTTAGCAAGCTTCATTTATTACCCGTACCAGCTTTCGATTATGTGACACCACTTCATCGTGATACAAGCTCAATTATTCCATATTGATTTTCTACTCATTGAGGACTTGTAGTGTGTGGCTCTCCCTAACTCATAGCTCTGCAGTTATCCCATCCTGCAAAACATATAAGGTCTCTCACAGGATTGTAGCCAGATTTATACCGAGACCCTTCAGTGCGCTAAATGTAGGCCTATCAGCCTCATTTGTTGTCACTAGTGCCCCTTGTGGCAGCACTATGGTATTTTTCACCCGAGCGCGCAACATCTGTTCTACTGCGATTGCTTCGACTGCAAGGCTAGTTGAAAGGGTATCAACTTGAGGAGTGCACACCTACAACTCGTGTAGTTGTGCTCTAAGGGTCCCCAACACAATTTGGTTCTCCTGTATAAAATCCTGGAGGGCGTCGAAGGTGACATTGTGCACTATTTCGCCGATGTCATGCAGATCACCCTCGGTAAGGGTGATTGGGTCCATAGACAACTTTGATGCCTTGACCTTCTTGCGCAACCCTGTCCACTCAATCGGGTGCTGGCACTTCAACTATGTTGATGCGGTTTCTGGGTCCATGCCGTCCCCTACTTCCTCTGCTTCCTACCCATGCGAAAGCGACTTTTGGCCCTCGCGCACCTTCACGGCTGCCTCTTGCGCTGCTGCTACTACTGTGGCCTTTTCCTCTTCAATTGCCATTTGTGCAGATTCTCGCACTACCCGCGCTTCTGTTGTTGCAGCCTCCTGCCTTCTTTTTTCTGCCAACTAGGCGATGCGTAGTTTCGCCTCTTCTTTCTTCCTTTGTGCTGCTGATTTTTCTATCTCCGTGATGTATGGGGTGTGCCACTCTGGTGACCATGTCTCCACGTTAAAGATGACATAGTATGTAGTTACAAAGGGTAGCTTCCTCCATTGTTTGGTCGGGTCCATGCCTAGTCTTATGTATATACTATGGATGTCCACTTTAAATTCTGCAAAACTATGCAGGCTGTTGTAGACAGTGGGCGAAAACTACGACTTGCGGTTGATCCCCATTCTGAGGTTCATCTCCATCAACACCCAGAATATCTTACTGTCGCGGATCCTATTGGCATCCTTTATGGCCCAGAGCGAAGCATACTTCGCGGCCTCCGACAGATCCTTATCAATTGTGGGGAATTGGCTGTCTTCCGGCAATTCCCCTACCACAAGCACTATGGACAGCAAAATCCATGCATACTGGAATGTTTTGTCCTGTTCCTAAGTTTCACGGCAATTCTCCAAAAACTCCTTGCAGAGGAACTCAGACCAGTTAAACTGGATACCCTCTGCTCACTATTCAGCAAGTGCTACCACTGACCTAGGTACCTCATCTGCACGACACTTGCGGATAACCTTACCGGTCAGGAGTTGGTTCACCACTCTTACTGCTTTATCGTTGATGATGGATATCACATAGCCCATCTTCTTCTTCTTTAGCTTGTACTTCTTCTTCATGGCCTCCGCGATGGCCAGGTCACTGCTCTTTCCTTCTGAGATGTCTGCGGGCTCCTCCCCTTTGCATGGAAGCCTAGAAATGTAGTGAATCAAGTCTGTTGTGATGGGGATGGGCTCCTCCAGCCACAAATGCCCATCATGCACTAGGTAGAGCAGCTGCCTAATGACAAAAATTGTTATTGGGGCGCAGTGGAAATTGCAGGTTTTAACCCCGTACAGAAATTACCTACATACGAATTCTAAAACACAGAAAATAATTAATGCGAGAGCATAACACATATACACAGATATTTCCCCTGGATCCCAAAACCGAGACTACCAGCTTGATTTTTCATTATTTTCCTTTCAATGTTATAATACATATTTATACATGCCGAAGCATCCAATACCATGGACCGAAAACCATTGCGTCCAAAAACATGTGCGAAAATCATGCACAAAACCATAGGTGGGTCCACCCATCCTAACATAGCGTCCAAAACCAAAATTTTCTAGGGCGCTGCCCCAGACCCCATAAAGTGGGGTTACGGGTATGCCTTAAACCCCTTGTGAGCCCCCCTTGCTACATAATTGGCGCAATGAAGGGGGCCCTCTAACCCCTCGGTTAACTACGTGGGCTAGTCGTGGAAAGAATATAACACAACCCGACATTCTCCCACTTGTTGTTTTCATTCCACAGGGGGCCACAAGAAAGCTTAGTCATTTTTCCAGCCTTGAAATACCCATTGTCTCTCTACACCAAGTGAACTCCTCAGAGCTCTTATATTTTCTCAATGCATCTGCAGTATTATTCAAAGTGTCCACCTTTACCAGCAATACCTTTTTGTCTTCTATCATATCCCTCACAAAGTGATACTAAAAATCAATGTGCTTTGTCATGTAATGATATGTGGGGTTCTTTGCTAAGAAAATTGCACTTTGGCTGTCACAGCCTATCCTTATAGCTCCCTGTACTAACCCCATACTTGAGCACAATCTCTACAACCAAACTGCTTCCTTTCTTGCATGATGGGCTGCTATGTATTCTGCCTCTGTAGTTGATAGTGCCACTATAGATTGTTTCTTACTCATCCAACTGACTGCACCTCCAAATAGGTTAAACACATACCCACTTGTAGATCTTCTTT
>APFE031101334.1:14768-31900 GCA_000404065.3 Pinus taeda
CCCCCCCCCCCCCCGCTACACAATTGGTGCAATAAAGGGGGGGCTCCACCCCCCCTCTAACCCCCCGGTTAACTATGTGGGCTAGTCGTGGAAAGAATATAACACAACCCAATAGAAATTTGAAACCCAGAGTAGGTTCAATAGCTTGGCCTTTTCCACTCCACGTAGCCACTTTCACGGCTTTAATTCTGTAACCCCCACCGCGGTGTTCTGCTTGGGCTTCATGAGGTGCGAGGTCTCATGGTGACGGAACTTCTCATGGTCAGCGAGGTCCCAATCTTCGAATTTTAAGCTCGACACCTGCCCCAGGTGTGCACCCTAAAAAATATTGTTGTCAGGGAGGAGCAGGGTCTAGAGCAAGCTCTTCGTCTCATCAAGGTCCTTGGGAACTTTAGCCTTTCCTTTCCGCGGGGTGACATAAGTGGGAAACTTTGTGGGGGGGTGCACATGCTCAACTTCCTCTTCCATGCCTTCGTCCTCTTCTTCTTCGATAATAAGGTCCTCTAGGTCTTCTTTTTCTTCATTGGTCTCTATGGTGATGACATTCCCCTTATCCTCCATTGACAGCTTAGTGCGCAATGGGTTCTGTGGGGACACACGTACGGGGACCATTGCTTGTTTTTCCTTCTTAGGTCTTGGTGTGTGCGGTGATTTGGAGATTTATTCCACAATTCCGGCACCTTCCAGAGCATCCCCCATAATCAAGCCCTGCGGGGAGTCTTTGGTGGTCATTTCTGTTATCTCCATAACATCTTCAGTTGTTTCCATCATGTCCGTCCATAAATCTATCACTCGTGAACTGAAGGACTCAATCAATGCTTGGCTCACAACAATCTAGGCTTTATTGGCCAACCCCTTGTAACTTATAGCACTTTTGAATTTGAATTCGACCATTCCCCCCAAATTCAGTTCATTAATGCTGCCTTGGCGGTAGATTTTCCCAAATCTTGCCCATAAATCAAATCTTAAATGCTTTCCGTCCACTCCATTTGGCCTCAAGTTGAGTATCCCATCATGAATAGTGACTTCAATGGTCACTTTCTGGCCAACCCACGCAGCAGCGCAACCCCCCATGCGTGGTCACAGACCTTGTGACTCTTTGCTTTTGTGCGTAGCTCCAACATCATGCAGCTTCTGAGCAGAATAGTTTATAGTCCCACACTTCCTTTCAACTTCATGGAGCACTAAGACTTATTGGCTTGTAGGGGCCTGACCTGGGTTCAGAGGTGATTTAGCCAAACAAATCTTGGTACTATTGGCCCTTTCGGCAACAGTCCGCGGAGCAGGAACTAAGGTCTCATCCAAAGTAGTAGGGAAGGGTACTAGAACCAAGTTTCCGCACCCTAGAGATGTCTGATGGTTTTCAGTGGTCCGCGGTTTGATCTTGCATGCATGTCTCTACGCGTAGCTATCAGTACCTCATCGCCTGCAATGCAGTCTTCGCACAGCCCTACTCGGGGCCTAATCCATGTTATTACCCAATTCCTTACTACTAACCTAATATTAGTCGATCACTTAGCTTATCAGTATGTGTTCTAGTTATATTTAATGGTGTTCAACATTCATATAAGTGCGCGCAATAAAGGAAACAATATAATTAAATAGGAAATAGCACAAGAACAGACACACAAGATTTGGAATCAAATTTCTCTTTATTATTCTTCTTCCTTGGTTACAAACTCAACTCCGCCCTGTGCACTTAGCTACAAGGGTCTACACACTCAGCTGCGGACTCTACTAGGCCTTTGCACATTCAGCTGCAAAGCCTCTTCCTACGACTATGGCCTAAAGCACTTAGACTCTTACTCTATGCTCGCTATCTTCTAGACTCCATTCATTTTATCCATGTCTCTCCTCATCCTTACAACTTAGAGCCTCACTCTATTTATATAATCCCATGGTTCGTGGACCATGGGTAGGCCGACACTACATTCAAAACTTAAGGCGGACAACCCTATGACTATAACATACAATTTGTAATCCGCGTCCGCAATTTGTGGAGTCTTTACAAAAATAATACTCAAAACTTGGCTTTGAGCCCCAAAACATGTTGTGGGGGGGATTCCATGCCCAACAAGCCCCCAAAAAAAACATTGTGACTCGTCCTCGAATCGCTCTGTCGGCACGACGATCTTGGCACGAAGTCCCTCAAGCTGGTCCCGAACAGCCTGAATGTTGGCAGTGCACTGAGCTGCTGTTTGCTGAACCTGCTGCATTCTATCTTCTGAAACCTTTGTAACTAAAATGTGGTCATACAGTCGTACCGATGTGTGTTTATAGTCCCGCACCCTTGTGCGGCTCCTTGGAGTATGAAGACTGTATTGCTTTCGGCTAGTCAGATAGTTGGCCCTCTTGTGTAAGGCTTCAAGTGGCTTCCTTTCACTTTTCCTGGGAAGGGTTCATTTAATTTGATGAGATGGACCGTGCCTCCGTCTGTGACTTCCTTAACCACGTATGGTCCTAGCCAATGCATTTTGAATTTGCCTGGAAAATTTTCAAACTGACTATCATATAGTAGTACTAAGTCATTGACTTTGAATGTGCGCAACTTAATATGGCGATCATGCCAAGCTTTTTCACGTTGTTTTTGAACCTGCTAATGAAAACCCGCCAAGAATCATTCTTCCTCCAATTCTTCCAATTGTGCGAGTCTTTCCTTGAAAGCTTCACGATCTGTCATTCCTATGAGTGCTGCTATTTGCAGGCTAGGTACAATATATTCCATTGGCATCACAGGCTCTACACCATAGACTAACCAGAAGGGTGTTTGTCCTGTCAGTCTTTTGCATGTCATTTTGTAAGCCCATAACATTGCTGGTACACATAGGTCCCAATCGCTTCGGTGCGCGTTGCATACTTTGGTCAACGCTGCTTCAAGTATCTTGTTGAATTCTTCTACTGTCCCATTTGCTTGTGGATGATATAGTGCACTCTTCTAATGATATATCTGGAATTCTTCTTTGAGCGCACTGATGGTTTCATTCAGAAAATGTGTTCCACGGTCACTCATTAAAATATTTGGACAGCCAAATCGAGTCAACACGTTGTCAAACAAGAACTTCACAGCCGTAGCGGCCATGAAGTCTTTGACCGGCTGCGCCTCTGTCCATCGTGTCAAGTATTTCGTTGCGGTGATGATGTAGCGCGCACCCATTTTTCCTTGAGGTTTGATGGGTCCCACAAAGTCGATTTCCCATTTCTCGAATGGCTGTAGTGTCATTTGTGGATTTAATGGCATCTCATCCCTCTACAATGGTTTCCCTATTCTTTAACATATATAGCAGGCATTACAATATGCTTTTGAATCCAGGTGCAAAGTTGGCCACCACAATCCTGTGCAGAGGATATTTTGTGTAGTCGCGCATCCTACATAGTGACCTCCTGCCACACCCCCATGTGCTTCCATGAGGATTCGACTTCGTTCAAATTCAGGGACGTATCTTCACAATATCTCAGCATTATCCATTTTATATAGGTGCCCCGCAGTGACAGAACAATTGGATGCATGTACCACCAATTCCTTCTTTTGTTGGACCGAGTATTCCTTTGGCGTAGTCCCTGTAGTCAGAAAGTGTATTATATCCTTGAAGTGGTCGTCCGCGACAAAAAAACAAACAACTGAGCATTAGGTAGTCCCTCCTCCAAATTAGTGGGTTCCTCGCCTGTTTCAATGCGTGACAAGTGATTTGGTCCTCCATTCAGGCATCCTGGCTTTACCACGACCTCGAATTCATATTCTGGAAACAATAAGAGCCATATGCATATGCGCCCCCCTAACACAAGCTTATTGACTAGGTATTTTAGCACATAATGGTCGGTATACATCTTGAAGTGTCCTCCTTGTAAATAGTGTCGGTATTTTTGGAGCAAATACACCATTGCCAACCCCTCGCGCTCGGTGGTGGAATAGTTCTTTTCAGCTTTAGACAATCTTTGACTTGTAAACGCGATAGGGTGATCCACGCCCTCCGCACCTTCCTGCATGAGTACTACTCCCAGTGCAATACATGATGCATAAACATGTACGTGAAACTCCACATCCCATTTTGCGAAAACCAGGATTGGAGCGGAGGCCAATTTTCCCTTTAGGACATCCAAACTTTTCATGCAATCGTCATTCTAGCAAAATGTAACGTCCTTTTTAATAGCTTCTCTATTGGTGCTATTATTTGGGCATAGCTTTTGATGAACTTTCTATAGTACCCGCTATGTCCCAAGGTAGCGCTCACCTGTTCAATGCTTTGCAGTGCTTCCAAATTTAGAATAACAACAATCTTCACAGGGTCTACCATTAGCCCTTGTTTGCAGACTACATGTCCCAATAGGTTCCTAAAGGGAACGAAAAATGTGCACTTCTTAAGGTTCAGCGCAATCTGGTGTCATCGGCAAGTATCCAGCATCAAGCGTAAGCTTGCTACGTGGTGCTTAACCAATCCAAAGACAATCTAGTCATCCAGATAGACCTCCAGGAACTTGTGGATGTATTCTTCGAATGCAGCAACAACGATGCATGAAAAAATGGTGGGCGCGTTCTTCAATCCAAATGGCATGATGGTGTATTGAAAGCATCCCCATTCTGTTGCGAAGGTTGTTTTGTTCCTATCTTCTGGTGTGATCTTGATCTGGTGATATCTTGAAAACCCATCTGTGAACAAGTATGCTTCTCGTCCGCCAACATTTTCAATACCTCATTTGAATGGTGTCGGGAATGGATTGTGCACACAGGCATCATTCAACTTCCTGAGGTCCACGCATATCCTTATTTCACCCTTCTGCTTTTTCTCCTGTACTACCATAGGACTTACCCAAGGGGATTCTTCCACTAGCTCAATAATTGCGGCTGCGAGCATTTTGTCTAGTTCTATGCGCACCTTTTCCTTGTACTTCAGATTCAAGCGGTAAGGCCTCTGGTTGACCGACTTCATGTCAAGTTTTAGGGTGATCTTCATCATTCCTAAGTCGTTAATGATCCCTTTTAAGTCTATAATTTTTGTCGAGAATAAGTCTTGGTATTCTCGAAGTACCACTATGGTATCATCCCAATAATCTCCAAGTGTGGCATACTTCGATTCCGCCTCCATCCCAATGTTTACTTTCTTTGTTTTTAGCGACGCGATGATGTCAGGATCTTCAATCAAGGGTCCTCGAACCTCGCGACATCCTTATGTTTATGGAATGTTAATATTCCATGGGTCTTCATCATCCTCTTCTATGTTTACATTATAACATTCCACCGCATAGCTCTGATGTGTTGCCCATTTCGGCTGTAGTACTTCCGTTGGTTCCTGAGGTACTTTAAAAATAGTTGCTTTTACTGCTTGTAGCGCATCATCAATAGTATCCCACAACCGATATTCAAGCTTAAAGGTTAACAAAAATCCCTCGCGCAGGATATCGCATTCGCTCATACCATGGTGGAGCTTTCTCTCAGTATACCAGTTCATGGGTATGACATCCAGGGTATGATAGAACAAATGTACCCATTCAGGTTGTGGCTCTTCCCCATAGGCCTTGGTCCATTTTGTGAGGTGTGCACATGGATCATCGTGGCTGTCATATTTTTCTGTTAGCCATACCTGCAATTTCCCAAATCATAGGCACATCATCCTTCTACAGTCGCTTCAATCCTCGAAACTCTGCTGGTGCATATCCCACCACCTCGCAGGCGTAACGCACAGTGCCCATTTCAGAGCATCGATCCGTTGTTGTTCTGGTACTTCGCTTTCAAATTTGTTTAGGAATTCCTCCACTGATGTCAATCCATTATATATGGGTAGATCCCTTGCTTCTATTGCTATGCAGCATAATAACCTTATCATCATATTGCAATTTAGCGTGGTTACCTCGTGTAACTTGTTCTGCCATCGTTCTACTTCATCATATGAATTTGAAGTGTAGGAGCTATCGTGCTCCCACGAAATTATATCATTTTCAGTCGGATTCACCCAATCTTGTTCATGCATGGTTATATTGTAGATGCAATCGAGATCGTCATCACTTTCGTTGTCGCGCACGGGTTCAGTGCATCGCGCTCCTTCGACCGGATCTAGCGGTACTACTACGCGTAGTGACTTTTTTTCAAAGATCATTTTGTGCTTCTTCAGATTTATGACTCCATTAATATCAGTGGCCCAGTCCATGCCTAGTAGCACGAGATAGGGATTTTTGTCATCGACAATCTCTATCACCTCGAAATTCGCCAACAAGCCCACACCGTCAATATCCACCATTACACCTTGCAATCTCCCCATGGGTAGGATCTTCTACTGGTTCACCATTCACAATTGAATAGGAGACCATTGTAGTGTGTCTGCCCATGTGTTCCCATGTTTGCTTTGGCAGTACATTCGCGTATGATCCTAGATCTAGAATTACTTGATCCATTTCATACTCTCCGATTTGCACAGTGAACCTCATTTCCCTTCCTGTTCACAATGTATGTTTTCTGAGCTTTCGTACTACGCGTGGATTTCGTGACCCAGCGCACCAAGTGATAAGTTCCAGCAGTCCTTTCACAGCCCTACTATCACACAACAACTTCATACATGTCTCCAGAAAGGTAGTGAGAATTGAAGGATCCATCTCCGGTTCTAGTGGATCCTTACTACCTGAAGTGGAGGCCTCCATGAAGCTCTTCTTAGCTTCCATGAATGTCTCCTTCGTGTGTTCCAAATAAAATTTAGGTTCCTTTGTAGGATCCTTGTTGACCCACACGCTTTCTCCAGGTTGCTTACCTTTGTCATCCCTAGTTGTGATACCACTTCGAAGCACGATGTTCACATTCAGATCCTCTTCACGCGGCTCAGACCTCATCATTTGCAGATTCTGAGTCGGGGGAGGCTAGAGTACCCCCTTTTCACATAGCCTCACTATCAATGTAGGGTAGTATTCTGCCTCATGATCAAACTGAGTATTGTACAAACATGATGTTCTCGTTGGATTCATACAATCACAGGCATAATGTCTTGGCCCTCCTCAATTGTAACAAATTAGTTGTCTGTGAACCCTTCCTGGCCCCATTCGACCTCGACCTCGACCTTGACCTCATCTGCTCCCCTGAAATCCAACACGCACCATTCCTGCATTTGGGTCAAGGGCTCGTGTTTCGGTCTATACCCTATATGTAGGAGTCCAATCCATCATTAGTTCGTAGCTTCTACAGGTGCATTCATCATGGCCTACCGACCTGCAAAAATTACAAAACAATTGGTGGGACGTCTATGTATACTTCTGCAATAGATGACAATTATCTGTAGTGCGTTTTCCTCCTATCTGACAAATCACACACCATAATGCAAGCGTTGTGCTTGGTCTTGCTTGTGCCTCAGGTCTTAACAACATCATCCCTCCTCCCGCCAAGTAATTCGTGAATACTGGATAATGGTCCTTGTCATGCCCCTGGCCTTTGCATTTTATGCACCATAACTTCTTGCACGCATCTAGCCGAAGTGTCCAGTCCTGTTTTAGACTCTGCATTCCCAGACACAAATTTTGCAGTTGCACATGGATTTGTTAGACTCCCAAACCGGGATCTTGTATAGTGGTATCATGCAGTCTCATTTCCATCTCCAAGGCTTCGCCCTGGGTGGAAAACTTTTGTTGTGATAACGTTGTCCTTAAATGTGGTGTTAATGATGCTACAAACCATGCATAGTGCTATCCATCTGTTAAAGTCATGTTGGCTTTGCAAATCATACTCTTCAGTCTGTGGTCCAAATCCCAGGGGGTCTCACCCGGGAGCATCACGATCTCCTTAAATCCGATAATTGATTGTGTTTCCAATTTTGGCTTGCTAAATTCCTTGTTCAGTGTGGCCTATATTTCTGTGATTACTGTGTTTGGTTGGTCATTAGAATGCTTAATTTACCATGTTAATGCGTGATCCTGTGACGCGCTTACCAACGTAGCCTTCTTTATATTGTAATCCATGACTCCTTCTACTTCCCATACTGCTCTTACCACGAACCAAAATTGGTCTAGATCTTCATTCCCTACTCCTCTACATACTAGTAGTATGATCACACTCGCCATACTAAACTATGGTGGTGGTAGAGGTGGGGTGGGTGGAGATCGAGGTAAAGTTGGTGAGACGGGTGGTGGTGTAGGGGGAGGTGGTAAGCGTGGAATTCGTTGCCTTATCAGACTGATTGTGCTTCTCGTTGAAACTTTTGCAAGCTCCTCCTAGCTTTCCTGCGAGGGTGAAATTGAGGGACTAGTTTCTAACTCTTCAATACTTCCATTTTTGTGGATCTTCCCACTTCCCATAGTCCCAAACATTAATTTACTCACATAACCAGCTTTTCACATAATAGCACCTTAATCTACGTGTTGAAAAATTTAATATACTTACCACACAGTCCTTTGAGGAAGCATCGTTCCACCTCATTGCAGTTGACGGTCGTATATACCGCGAACTTAGTGATAAATCATCCTGTAATTTGATTGAGCCAATGATCCATAGCCCACGTGATATTATCTTCTAATGCTTCTAATCTGCGCACTAATTTCGGAGTCCACACGATTGGTTTATCAAGCCTGCACCTTCCCTGACTGTCTACTAGCCTCACAATCCACTCATACAGCTCAGACGGAAAGGATGCAAAGAAAATTTCATGGATTTTCGTATATAATTAGTGCTCCAACCACTATTCCTTAGATACTCGTGGATTCCTGTTTTCCTGCACCGTGAACTCGTGAATCTTCTTGTCCAGCCACCCTTCAATTTATTTCTTTGTTGGATTCCAGTGACATGACATTAGACATCCCTTATGCAGATCCTGGTCTCGGCAACGGAACCATTTGTTGGCTTGTAAGGACCTGACCCAGGTTTAGAGGTGATTTAGACAAACAAATCTCGGTACTATTGGCCCTTCTGACAATAGTCTACAGAGCGTAGACTGAGGTCTCACTCGAAGTAGTAGGGGAGGGTGCTAGAACCAGGTTTCCACACCCTAGAGATGTCTGATGGTTTTTGGTGGTCTGTGGTTTGATCCTGCGCGCACGTTGCTACGTGGACCTATCAATACCTCGCCGCCTGTGATGCAGTCTTTGTGCAGCCCTACTCGAGGCCCAATCTATGTTATTACCCAATTCCTTACTACTAACCCAATATTAGTCGATCACTTAGCTTATCAATATGTGTTCTAGTTATATTTAATGGTGTTCAACATTCAGTGCGCGTGATAAAGGAAACAATATAATTAAAAAGGAAATAGCACAAGAACAGATACACAAGATTTGGAATCAAATTTCTCTTTATTATTCTTCTTCCTTGGTTATGGACTCGACTCCACCCTACGCACTCAACTACAGGGGTCCATGCACTCAGCTAGGGACTCTACTAGGCCTCTGCGCACTCAACTGCAGACCCTCTTCCAATTACTATGACCCAAAGCACTTAGACTCTTACTCTATGCTTGCTATCTTCTACAAGCCATTCATTTTCTCCATGTCTCTCCTCCCCTTTACAACTTAGAGCCTCACTCTATTTATACAATCCCATGGTCTGCAAACCATGAGTAGGCCGACACTACATTCAAAACTTAGGGTGGACAACCCTATGACTCTAACATACAATTTTCACTCCGTGCCCGCAATTCACGAAATCTTTACAAGAATAGTACTCAAAACTTGGGCTTTGAGCCCCAAAACATGTTGTGGGGGGAATTCCCTGCCCAACAAGATTGTACTTCCTTCAGCTAGTCAGGTGGTCGCACCACCCATGTAAAGTTTCATCCTGTCATCCATCATGTTTCCTAGAAAATACCCACCTTTTATTGTTATGTTCAGCATCGTGCACCTTCCCATCTATAATGCGCTACCCTGGTCAATTCACTTAATAATGTGCGGTCCAAGCCAAGGCACCAGATTGATCAATTCACGGTGATAGGCCTTAAACCTGTCATCATGATCATATGCATCCTGCCTTCTCACCCTGGTCTTTTTTCCAAGAAAATATTCCTTTATCTCGTCCTCTAGCTTCTTAACTTCTGCGTACATGAGAGTGCTTTTCTTCCTTAATCGTACCCTTTCTTTTTCAAGTTCTTGGAGCCTAAAATTTCCCTGTTCGATTTCTGCTTCCACAGTTCCGCGACTCATCGTATCTATCAGTGCTATCATGCATAGTCTAAGCTCTCCAGGTACTATGGGGCTTATAGCGGCTGCTTCATACCGTAGCCTTGGCGGTGGCTATGCTGTCAAGCTCTTGCAAGTGGTCCTATAAGCACATAGAACTGCTAGTATGCACTGGTCCTAGTCAGTCAATTCTGTATTGTGGACCTTGCTTAGTACTTCACGTACTTTGTACAAGGCTTCTGCATGGATATCCTTATGCACACTGGGTCTTTCCATACTTTGTGGTCCCAACCAAAGGGGTCATTCGCGCCATTGTCTTACTCACACCTGCTTATGGTTAGTGTATCCTACTGTGAGGACAGTGTGCCTTCATGCAGGTTTTGCATCATATGCCTGTGTCCACCTAGATAGGTGGGTGCGTGGTCTAGTTGATCCAACAATCTTGTCTGTTAATTGCATCGGAGGCTTCCCAAACCACATGTGCATTATCCTTCTGTATTTGTGCCAGACCTCAAAACTTCTCTGGTGTGTACCCCACCATCTTGCGGGCATATCTTGCAGTACCCATTTTAGAGTGTCGAAACACTGTTGTTCCGGAACTTCTCTTTCAAATTTGTTCAGGAAGTCATCCACCTCACTTAACCCGTCATACGTAGGAAGATCTCTTACCTATGTTGCTACGCAACGCCATGATCTTGTCATCATGTTACAGTTGAGTGTGGTTATCTTGTGTAACCAGTTTTGCCATCGTTATATCTCCTCATCAGAATCCGATGTGGAGGAGCTTTTGTGCTCCCAAGAGATTTGACCATCCGCGGTTGGATTTACGTAGTATTGCTTATGTGTAGTTATCTTGTAGATGCAATCTAGAATGTTGTCGTTGTCATAGTCGTGCATTGGCTCTGTGTAGCATGATCCTTCTCTAGGGTCTAAGGGTACCACTATGCGTAGTGACTTTTTCTCAAAGATCATCTCGCGCTTCTTCAGATTTATCACTCCATTCATGTCAGTGACCCAATTTATTCCCAATAGTGTGGGTATGGATTTTTGTCATCGAAATCTCTATTACTTCAAAATCTACTAGCGAGCTTGTTCCTTCAACATCTACTGTGATTCCCTACAATCTCCCCATCAGTAGGACCTTTTGTTCATTCACCATTCGTAGTTAGATAGGAGACCATTGCAACGCAAGCCTGCCCATGCGCTCCCATGTCTGTTTTGGCAGGATGTTCGCATCCGACCCTGAATCCAGAATCACTTGGTCCATCTCATATTCCCTAATCTACACGGTCAATCTCATCTCTCTTCCTATTCACGTTGTGTGCTTCCCAAGCTTCTGGACTAAGTGTGGTTCGCTTAGCATGGTCCTAGAGAATCTAGTTGTGAGTTCTTGTAGTCCCTTTATAGCCTTGCTGTCATGCAGTGGCTTCATGCATGTCTCCAAGAATGTAGTGAGCATTGATGGGTCCATTTCTGGCTCCAACCTATCCTTATTTCCTGAAGTGGAGGCATCAGCGAAGCTCCTCTTAGCTTCCATGAAAGTCTCCTTAGCGCACTCCAAATCAAATTCTAGTTCCTTCGTTGGAGCCTTGCAAACCCAGGTACATTCTTCATGTTGCTTGTCTTTGTCATCTCATGTCGTAATTCCACTTCGGAGCATGATATTTACATTAGGGTCTTCCTTGCGTAGCTCAGACCTCATCATTTGTAGGTTCTGAGTCAGGGGAGGTTGGAGTGCTCGTTTATTGCGCAACCTCACTATCAGTGTGGGACAGTCCTCCATCTCATGATCAAACAATGTATAATACAAGCATGATGGTCGCGTTGGATTCGTACAATCGTGGGCATAATTCCCTAGCCACAATTGTAACATATAAGCTGTCTGCAACCTCTTCCTAGTCCCCCTCCTCCTCAGCCTCGTCCGCGCCCCTGAAATCCAATGCGTGCAATTCTGGCGTTTTGATCAAGGGGCCAGGTTTCGGCCTGAAATCTATAGGTAGGAGTTCAATCCATCATCAGCTCATAACGTCTACAGGTGCGCTCATCATGTCTTACTGATCTACAAAAATTACAGAACAACTGTTGTGAATTCTGTGTATACTTCTATAATAGATGACAGTTATATGTAGCATGCTTTCCTCCTATCTCACAAATCACGCACCACAGTGCAGGCGCCGTGCTTGGTCCTACTTGTGTCTCCGGCCTTAGTGGCATTGGCTCTCCTCTCGCAAGGTAATTCACGAACACAAGGCATTGGTCCTTGTCGTGCCCCTGGCCCTTGAATTTTATGCACCATACCTCATCGCACATCTCTAGGCGAGTTGTCCTATCTTGTTTCAATCTCTGCATCTCCAAGCACAAGTTTTTTAACTGCAAGTGAATCTACTAGAATCCTAGGTTAGGATATCGTATTGGGGTCTCTTGCAATCTCATCGTGACCTCCAAGGCCTTGGCCTGAGTGGTTAGCCTCTGTTGTGACATCGCGTTCCATAGATGAAGTGTTAGCAATACTACAAACCATTTGCAGTGTTTCCCATCTGTTAATGTCATATTCGCTTCATGAATTGTGCACTTCAATCTTTGATCCAACTCCCACAGGGTTTCACCTCGTAGCATTGTGATTTCCTTGAACCCAATGATTGACTAGGCCTCTAACTTTAGCCTGCTAAATTCTTTGTTTAGCATTGCTTCGATATTGACAATCCCCACATTCGGATTGTTATTGGAATGCTTAATGTACCAGGTCAGTGCGCGATCCTGCAGAGCACTGACCAATGTTGCCTTCTTTATATTATCATCCGCGAAACCATGTGCTTCCCATACAACTTTTATCATGAACCAAAATTGGTTCTGATCTTCATTCCCTACTCCCTTGAACACTAGTAGCTTTATCGCACTTGCCATACTGCTTTGCGGTGGTGGCAGGGGTGGTATGGGCGAATATGGGGGTGAAGACAGTGAAACTAGTGGTGAAGTGGGTGGGGGTGGTATCCGTGGAATTCTCTATTTTATAATATTGATCGAAATTTCTTGGCAAGACCTTCACGATCTCTTCTTTGCCCCCTCGTAGAGATGAAATCAAGGGGCTAGTTTCTAGTTCTGTGCTATCCTCGTTTCGGTAGATTCTCCCACTTCACATAGCCCCAAACATCAATTTATTTTCATAACCCACTTTTCATATAGTAGCATCTTAATCTAGGTGTTTAAATATTTAACATACTTACCTTGCAGTCCTTTGAGGAAGCGTCGTTCTACCTCGCTATAACTGACTAAAGTATCTACCACGAATTTGGTGATGAATCCTCCTATGATTCGATCAAGACATTGATCAACAACATGCGCGATCTTATCTTCCAATATTTCCAGTCTGGGCACCAGTTCTGGAATCCAAACAATCGGTTTGTCGAGTTTACGCCTTCCTTGGCTATCTGCTAGCTTCGCGATCCACTCGTATAGCTCAATGTGGAAGGATGCAAAGAAAATTTCGTGGATCTCTGTATATAAGTAGCAGTCTAACCACTCTTCCTGATCTGATAATCACCCTATGAGTGACTTCAGTTAAAGATTTATTACCTAAAGGTATTACAGACTCATGTGCTGGTGTGTTTCTATGTTATTTAGGAAATGGATCGATCATATTGCAAATACGCAGACACTTGAAATGGAAAACAACAGAGAAATACAGTAAGCAATATGAGGACACAAGAATTTAATAAGGATTTCACCCTATCCTCCAGGGCTACGTCTCCGGTCCAGCTCTCAGTGGTGGCCTTCTTTTATTGTGTCTTAAAGCAAAGAATTACAATGAAGGAGCTCAATGTAAGTCTCCTGAATAGAATTTTCTTGGCAGGGTGATTCTTGGATGCCCCAAGCAACTAGAGTACACAAACTCTTTTCCTTACCAACTCTGTGACCTTTTTTGTCTCTAACAGAGAGAGCCCAATGTGGTGCTCAGTCCGGACAGATCCTCTCTGGGATGGCTTGAATCTCTCAAGCTCTCTAGTGCTCAATACTGCCTTTGGTCATCTCGGCCCTCTGCCTTCCGTTTTGCTTTGATTCACTGTCTTTCGTTTGTTTCCTCTGTCTTCTTCCTTTTTTCCTTCCCGTCTTCCTCTCTGGGTTCCGGTGTTTCGTGTTCTCTACTTTTCTTGTGCATGGATTTAAGGCCATTCATTCCCATGGCTGTTCGATTCCTCTTCCACTTCCCGTCGGATTGCTTGCTACAGCTTCGCTTGGAGTTCCCTGTTCGGCGTCATCATCATGCTCAGAAGGAGCGGCCACTTGTGCGAGCAGCCACTTGTGCTCCTGCAGCTGTGCCAACTCGCTTCATCGGTTTGGTTCTTCCGTTACATCGTGGAATGAGTCTTCTGCCACCTTAGCAGTCAAATCAGACATCAAATTCTTATAATCGTGGCTTAACCCCCCGTCGATTCCACTTTCCCATCAGGTGCGATCTCAGCCGTTAGATTTGGGGCCTCTTGATCCGATGCCATTCACACGTTTTGCGTGGTTGATGTGCTTGACCGTTAGCACGCGATCAACGACGGTTTTCTCTCTCCTCTGCTTTCCACGCATCGACCATTGATTGGAATCGCTCCTTTTTTGCCAATTCACTTACCACTTGAGGGTGCGCTCGATCAATACCACCGGTTTTTGGAGCGCGGGTCCCACCTTGTCCTTTAACCTTTTCCCCATGGTTTTCCCAGCTCTGCATGCGACCAAGCACTTAGGGCCTCTCCTTCTTGAGGGGTTTTTCCCAGTAAGCACTAATCGTGCATCAAAAAATCCCTCCATTTCTCGATCCGGGCTTCCAAGGGGATAGTTTCGCCTCTCGTGCAGTCTCCATGGGCCTCAGTTAGCACGCTTTGACCGAGGTCCTTGTCGCTCCATGCTGGCTGCTAACTGCCATTGTTCAAAGGTGTTTTTGACTGCTGTTTTCTTAATTCTTTGATGTTTGTCCTAACCTGATACAGTCATGGTCCTTTTGACAATCCTTCATGGATCCAATTCAGATCATGGCCTTCCCACTGAAAAGCTTTTGGACCACCAAAAAGCATCGACTAACTGAGGGAATTGGTTTCTCACTTGTCTAATCTCAATCCACTTTGCACTACTCGGCTTTGAACCTTTGAACCCAATCTTGAGGTACTCCACATCTCTCCTGTGTGTCTTCCTCACCTTCCTATCCAGTACTGTGTCTTCTTGCAATTCATTAGGATATTCAGGTAGCAGGTCATCGATAAAAGGCAATCGACTCTGCTCTTTAGGGTCCTCAATTATTGAAGGTTCAAACAATCTCAAGCAATCTGCATTTACAACTGAGTAGATGTGCATGTAAGCTGGTAGATCAAGGCGAAAAGTATTTTCACCAATCTTCTCAAGTATCTTGAAGGGTCCATACCTGATAGGCTTTAGCTTTTTACCTTCACCTTGCATCTTGTCCTTGTTGATATACAGCCAGACCTGGTCACCAAGTTGAAAACTATGCTCCATCCGATGCTTGTCATGCCTAGCCTTGTACTTGGCTTGGCTCTTTCCCAGCTGTTCCTGTATTGCCTGGTGGATCTCATGGATCTGTTCAATGAACCTAGTTTCCCTGTCCACATCACTGTGTCCATCAACCATGGTATCTTTACCAAAGACAAAATCCAAAGGAGACTTTGGTGTGAAACCAAAACAGGTCTCGAAAATATATCTCTGTGTAGAAGAACGTTTTGCTCTGTTGTAAGCATGCTGCACATAACACAAATTTTCATCCCAAAGCTTGGGATGTTTTCTGCAATACCCCCTGAAACTGGATCACTGTCATGTTAACTACTTCTGTCTGGCCATCAGTTTGTGGATGAAAAGTTGTACTTTTCTTCAGTTTGGTGTCCATTAGTTCCCACAAACTTGACCAAAACTTCCCCACAAATTGGGTGTCTTGATCAGATACAATGGAAGTGGGTAATCCAAAATGAACCCATACATGTTCAAAGAATAATTTTGCAGTCTGTTAAGCTATAATCTGTTTATTACAAGGTATCAAAATACACATTTTTCTGAACCTATCCACAACAACATATAGATAATCATGACCTTTCCTAGATTTAGGCAGTCCTCCAACAATATCCATGGAAACACTTTCCCAAGGTTGAGAAGGTATTGGTAAAGGAGTGTACAAGCCTAGTTTTCTATTGATGGGCTTGCTCTTAGCACACATAGCACACCCTCTTACATATCTAGAAACTGTCTCATTCATTTTCGGCCAATAACAAAATCTTTGCAGTTGTGCAACTGTTTTACTTACCCCAAAGTGACCTGATATCAAAGAAGTATGTGCTTCCCTAATTATCTTTACTCTCTCAGTTTGGGGAATGTAAAGTTTCCAAAAATGTTATAAGAGTCGGTCTTTTATATGATAATCCAATTCTTCTACTCTTTTGCCTTGACTCAAAGTTACATATACATCTTTAAAGTCTATATCTTGAGCATATTGTTTAATGTAGCTTTCATGTAGCACAGAATTATGCTTAAGTATAGTAGATGCATTTATAATGGGTCTAGATAACATGTTTGCAACTTTGTTATGTATGCCCTTTTTATATCTAATGACTAAATGAAATTGTTGTAGAAAACCCATCCATCTGTAATGTCTTGACTGCTGCAACTTAGTTTTGGAGTGTAGATATTGAATTGGTTGATGATCAGTATGTATTACTGTCTCTTTGCCCATTAAGTAATTTTTCCACTTTTTCACACTCTGAACCAATGCATACAATTCTTTATCATATGTAGGATAGTTAGCTACTGCAGGATTAAAAGTCTCAAAATGATAACATATGGGTTTACTGTGCTGTGTCAACACTACTCCCATGGCATAGTCACTGGCATCAGTTTGGATCTCAAATGGTCATTGCTGATCAGCCAGTGCTAGTACAGGTGTTGTACTAATCTTTTCTTTCAAGGTGTCAAAGGCTTTCTGATGTTTGCCTCCCCACTGAAACACCTTGTTCAATCTTGTTAAAGCATGTAAGGGAGCTGCAATTGAGGAAAAGTTAGAAATGAACTTCCTCCAA
>APFE031101334.1:31910-79267 GCA_000404065.3 Pinus taeda
TACCTTTGGTATCAAAGCATAATAGGTGGAACCAAAGACCCTGAGATGTTTTACCGAAGGAACATGTCCATACCACAATTCATAAGGAGTCTTGTTTCTTATAGCATTCGATGGACATCTATTCTTTATATATGCAACACATAGAACATCATAAGCCTAAAACATTATCTTTACATTTTTGAAGAAAAGCATGGATCGTACCATATTCAAGATTGTTCTATTCATTCTTTCAGCTACACCATTCTGTTGGGGATTATAAGGCACAGTTGTTTGATGTTTAATCCCATGTTGGCGAAGATATTGTTCAAATTCATTTGATGTATATTCTTTTCCATTATCAGTGTGAATAGACCCAATATGAGATTGTGCATCATTTCCAATCCATTTATGAAAATTCTTGAATGTTTGAAAAGCATCAAATTTGTTCTTCAATAAATAAACCCAACACATTCTGGTGTAGTGATCAATAAACGTCATGATATATTTATTTCCATTTGTAGAAGGAATAGGCATTGGACCACATAACTCTGAATGAATGACTTCAAGTTTCCTATGTGCTCTTGAATGTGAATCATGAAAAGACTGTTTGCTATGCTTTCCTAGAATGAAAGCATCACATTGCTTAAGTTTTCTAGGAATTGTAGGCAAACCAGCGACACCATTTTTCTTCAATAAGTGGAGACTGTCATAGTTCAAATTTCCAAATCTAGCATGCCATAATAAACTTGATGGACGTGTACCTTCTTCATGATGAGAATTGTATGAGAAATGTTGTGCATGAGCAGATGTTCCTTGCAGTTTGAGAAGCCTTTCTTCCTCTATTCCCCTCATGACAAGTGAGTGGTCAGATGCTTTTCTTACCTCAAGCTTTCCATCAAACATATGAATGGAGTGACCTTACTGGTCGATGTGGACCAAGGACAGCAAGTTTCTCTTGAGTTGTGGGAGATATAGAACATGATCCAGAAGAAAGTCTAGAAGACCATGGAGTTTAAGCCTGATTGTGCTAAGCCCTGATGGCTTGATTTTTGATTGATCTGCAAAGTATACTGCTCCATCAACATTGTCAGTGAGATCTTCAAAAAAATATTTTCTATGAGTCATGTGGCAGGTTGCTCCTGAATCAAGCAACCAATCATTTTTCCATGAAGCAAGTGAAGCATTAAAAAAATCTTCATTTACTCCAATATTACATTGTGCCTCAACATAGTGAGCAGATTCAGGTGCTTTACCTTTGTCTGTATCATCAGTTTTACCTTTCTGTTGGTTTCTTTTATGCTCAATTTTGTTCCATGGTAGCTTGCAGTGCAAATCTGCCTTTTTTTCTTAAGGGTGTCTGCCCCCCCTGTCTCTGAAATATCTTCCTCTTCCTCTTGAATGCATACTGTAACAAAAAAAAATACTTTTGATGATAGAAAAATACATCTGCTAATATACAGTAAAAGTGTACTCAAAAGGGCATTCTCAAAAGATTTCAAATATTTTCCTCATATACCAATATGTACGTCAATACCTCACGCTACAACTTTATGCAACATATTTTCTCCAAACGTATTTTCTTCAAATGCCTCCAATGTTTGATATAAAAGCATCCAACATTACATTCAAATATTACATATCACTTCAATGCTCATGTAATATATGCCCATTACATTCAAATATTACATATCACTTCAACGTTTTAAATGGTAATGTAATATACACCCATTACATTCAAACATTACATATCACTTCAACGTTTTAAATGGTAATGTAATATACGCCCATTACATTCAAACATTACATATCACTTCAATGTTTTAAATGGTAATGTAATATATGCGAATCACACGTTACCATACAATGAAGCATGTAGGCGTGATGATTTCCCATGGGAGAGAAGCAGCAGTGCGTGGTCTCTTAAGATCGAGCAGCGGCAGGTCTTCTTCCGTCAGGAGCTTGGCCTCTTTGGAGCAGTTTGCTAGCTGCTGCAACAGCAGAACAACAGAAGCATCCAACATTCAAAACTGGGACTCGGAAAACGGTGTGTGGGCAGCGTAAATGTAAGGCCAACGTTCAAATGTATCGGTGTCCAGTATTTAACTATATGTTCATCAACAGAGCCTTTCTTAAAAAACGCAAAGCCTAGCTAGGTCCTCCAATCTTCCGGCGGCTTCAATGGCAAGGTGGTCCTTTCTAACCCCTGAATTTGTAGAATGGAAGTTTCCTTGGCAGAAAACAGTATGTGTATTAACGCAGCCTCTGTTCGAAGAATCTCGATACCACATTCTTCTCCAGCAAACATTCATGTGACTATATGTAACAACGACTACTCATATGGCGCACAACATCAGGAGCATATCTACATGCAGAGGTATCAAAACCATGCATATCAGGCTGTTTCAAATATTCAGGTTGTCTCAAAGAGTTCTTCTAGCAGTGGATGGTTGCAACTTCAAAGCTGCTGTAGGAGGTTCTCTTTCAAACACACTTGTTGTTGTGGCAAGGTTAGGAATGGGATAGAATGGAGAACCTGGCCTTAACATGGCCCCTTGGGAGGGTTTTACAAAGAAAAACTACAATGGAGCAGTGAATATCTCTCACGCGTAGTGTTAATATCTGTGTGGAGGAGTGAATATCTCTCACGCGATACCACAGTGGGGCACGAACCACGTTGTTTTCATTGAAAAAGCGGAGAAAATGGGAGACGCTTTACAAAACCACTATGCACTTATTCAAATGAGCAACTATTCAGAACGCAAGTAATGTCAAATGTAGGCCTGATAAATAGAATATGGAAGAACAGCAACCGTTCATGGACAGTCAGGCCTGGCAGAGAGCGCAGGTAGGGAATATGACAGACAGATAGAGGAGTTACAAGGAGCATGAAAGCTAAAAAAGGAGCTGGCTTTGATACCATGTCAGGCCAGGCAGTAACTCCATAGGGCAGAAATAAATTGATTGTGTTATTCCATTAGCTAGGTTCTTATTATATACATGAGGGAGAGACTGTTCAGTTTGTCTCCCGATGACTGTTCATATTTCCTATTTATCTATTTACAATAATTCACCCAATCACAAAGATTAGGTGTCAACAAACCCTAATACTTATGAAAATTAATATGGAAAGCAATAAGAATCGATGAACTTGGTCTTGAAGAAGGTGTCTCAAACTGTAATATGGATAATATTTTAAATTTTTACAGCTAGCAAAGGGTTTTACCGGTTGGGTTCCCTAGAAAATTTTGTTTTTTTTTGCTATAGTGTGACTGTGTTTTATTTCTATTCTATTCCACTACAAATTGGTAGAGATATTTTTTGTATTGGTGCAACAATTAGTTTCATATTTATTCATTCAAGAAATAGAAAAATTCAAGGAAATTCTACAAAAGGAACAATTAATCTATATTTGCACTTATATTTTTCACAAGTAAATTTCACAACTAAATTTTCATCCAAAGTGTTTAGGTTACTATCAAGTGTTATCACAACATATCTCAACATTTCAAGGCATAAATCATACTAGTCAATAAGGTTGAGACTTGAGATACAAAAATCTTCCCAAGTTATACAAGCAAGAAAACTGTTGATTTTCAGTTCTAAATCTATCTAACCAGAACAAAATTATGCCATTTTCAACACCCTCTAGTCAAATCTATTCCTAGCCCGATTCAACTCAATTAAGAATATATTAATCTCGTTGAGATTTCTTCTTCAGTTCATGCTTCTAAGTTATATATTTATGCAACCTAATATATCATTTGTGTTAAGTGATTATTCATTCAAAATTATTTAGTCCTTCCAATGCATCTACCTAATTTTTTGATCAGTTTCCGGGCAGACTCTATCAAACATTTGTAGCATAAAATAGAATACTATTTTAGTACCTAGTGTTATAAAACTCTAATCTGGAAAAAGTATTTTGGGTTTTTTCCCTAAAAATATTTACAAAATTTTCAATCCCAAAGCCATTTCAGGGAGAATTTTAGTGAGGGAGAAATTTAATATTATTTTTGAAAAATTTGAATGAAACTGAAAGAAATTCTTCCTGTTTTCTCAAAAGATTCCAGCACCAAAAATGAGTGAATTCACAGAACTTAAGATTTGGAAATAATTAAATTTCACTTCGCTTTTCTAGGACCATATATGAGAGAATTCACAAAACCTGATATTTGGATTCTGGAAACACTTAAATTTCACCTCATTTATTAGGATTGTAGTTCCCTGAGATGCAAACATGTAGCATTAAGGATCTACTTTGCTTGTTTAAGGACAATGTTCATTTTATAAATAGTGATACAAGAATCCTTGTATACATGCCTGACACAGTTCTTTGGTCACAAGTAATGAAACTGAACTCCATCAATACATAACAGACAAGGTAGAATGTAAGAGAGCATCTACTTTTCAACATATACTCTGACAAAAATAAACGTCTATATGGTCATATAAAGTTGTCACCACACCAAAAAAGGAATTAAAAACCAAAATAAAAATAAGAATAAGCTTGGATTGTTATGGTTACTCTAGCAAAATGTTAAACAAGATTAATATGTCAATATGGAAAATAGTGTAGTTTATTGTGATTTATTGAGTCCAAGGGGTTAGCCCAACCAAATGTCGTTAATGTTACTGGGTATTTGGATAGTTCTATGCTGGCAGGTGTCGTGTTCGAAATCCCTTGGGTGAGGTGCACTAATCAATGCCAATGGGTTTACTAGGGATGCCACCCATGAATATGGGGAAACATCCTTTGGGGTTCCCTAGAGATTTTTTCTTGGAAAGAATAAAAATGAGATTTCCTAAAGAGAAATTTTGAGATGCATACAGTGTACACCCAACAAACTCAACTCTATACAGACAAACCATAAAAGAAAGAAAAATACATATGCTTTTACCTTTGTTCCCTTGTAAGTGTGCACTTCATGTGAGATTTCACCATGGAGAACACCTTCTCCTTTGCACCTTTAACTTTGCGGACTCCATTTTCGTGAGGTTTACTAAATGAACTAACATTGTTTAGGTAATGATGTAAACTGTTACTTATTTCAGATAATCATATGCCCAATATCTCATTAAACACTAGGTGCTAGAAGCCTATTATTTCCAACATCCCTACATGAGATCTCCTATGTTATCCTTTCTGGATTTTCCAAATAGTTAGTAGCTACAGGAATGTGTCTATCTTGAATATATCTAGTTCTTGATCGTACATGAGCAGTTAAGATGCTTCCGCTCACAACAATTGACCTTGCATTTCCCATCAATTCTTATAAATCATTTTTTATGACCAGAATATGATCCTTGCCAATGTCTTCCATCTTTATGAGAATTAGCCGGACCTATATTATCTTCTCTTGATGCTAGAGTACGTTCCATCATTTTCCATACCTGATCAACATCAGATTTAACTGTATAATTTTCCATCTCTAAAGCAGGGGCTAAATTACTTCTCCGAGCTGATTCATGAAAATAAGTGACCTGTTATTGGGTGTGGGTTGTAAAATTCCATCAGTCCCATCTCTGGCCCCAAATCTTTCAAGGGAAGAGCTAGGTGAAAACTGCTAAAAGCCTCTTCCTGGTGCAGAACAATTGTCATGTAAATCCTATACACGCTCCTGAAGTATGTGCTGACCTGAGAGATTTTTTTTTCGATACAATGGATACTTGGGATGTAGACCTAGATACTTTAGTTTGCCTAAGTGAAGCCCTCGTTGCATCTAGAAATCTAGGAG
The DNA here is from genome assembly GCA_000404065.3 of Pinus taeda. NCBI lineage: Eukaryota > Viridiplantae > Streptophyta > Pinopsida > Pinales > Pinaceae > Pinus > Pinus taeda. Next base: position 37,625 of record APFE031101334.1, read on the forward strand.
ATGGATTTGAAGTGCTTCGTTGCAAATTCCTTCTGTGAATTGTTCTTACATGAGTTGGACTTGTCTATGTGAGAGGAGCTGAAGAAGAAGAAGGTGGTGATAAATTGAGCTCTAATTTTATTCTTTCTACGACCATCCCAACTGGAGCATCTTCCATAAATCCTCTGGTTCCTAAGCTTCATCCCCATTGTCAAAATCAAGCACGAAATCCTCAACATCTTCATCATGTGTGCTGGACTATCCAGACATAGATGTTTGATAGCCTTGAAAATACCAATCTCCTTCAGGGATAACCCTTCTAAGGCCAACATAATATGTATGATATGTTGAATCATAGCGATCACACAATAATAAAAGATCACCATCACTAGCCTCATTACAATCTAAGCAAACTATATTTACATAAGGATCAAGAAATCCCATCAATTTTTCTTCTGAAGGTTGATATACATGCCAAACAGAACCAAATCATATAAGAAAATCATCATTCAAATTCATAACCAACTACTTAAACTTCAACCCTATGTATGAAAATAAATAATCATGCTTCGTAGGAAAGATAGTAAGGTAAAGGAAACTAAATATCTTTAAGAAATCCAAAAAGGTGTTATAGCTAGAAACTGATATCACCAAATCGTAAATCACCAACATACACAAGGATTGATAGAATAAAAGGATGAAATAAAGTGAACTAGACCTAGGGGAACTCAAATGTATATGTTTTTAAACATGAACCTATAAATTCAAAGAACCTTGATAAATAAAGATTACTGCTGCAAATAGAACATAAACTACTCCAAATAGTTATTGGGAAAATAATTAAATTCAAACATTCAAACAAGGGCATAAACATGTTGTCAAATGGAAAATTTGAAAGCAGTTAAAAACATCAGGGGCATGTTGAAAATCCAACTCCTATCATTGAAATCAAGAAAAAAAATGTTGGAATCTCATGCTTGGATCCACTTCTCTATTGAATCTATTCATCTAGTTGTTTGCTCAATCTGTTATAACTGCACCAAGTGGTGCCACATGATAAATAAATTGTAACTTCAACATATATTTTCAAACAAAGGCTATCTACTAGACATTGGAATGAGTGACACAAGAGCATCCCCAGTCCATTAGTGTTCTTGCATCATTGAAAACGTGTTTAAATTCCAGCATCTCGTTCATGTTTAATCATCAATTTCTACTTGTGAGACTTACATGAGCCCACATGAGATCACTCTTAGTTTCATCGACTCCCACTTTAAACATGACATTTCCAAAAATAGCTGGAAGGAAAGAAAAGATACATTGTACTTAGTTTATTCACTCATTACATTAGAACCACAACAAAAACAAAGAGATACTGAATTAACAAAAATACAACAAGGTGCGATGGCATGGCATCACAGATCTTGTTGTTTCCAAAAACATCTTGTTGAATGATGAAACAAAAATCAACTCCAACAATAATTATGACAATCATTGCAAAGGAGGAGATCGCTGAGAAAGAAATTTTAACATAGACCAAAAATCGCTAGGCTAAAGTGGAAGAATTCGTTGAGGAAAACAAATTAAGAGAAGAAATAGACTCTCTTGAGAAGAAGGCACCAACTTCCACAAATGAAATTGAGCACAATAATTTTGAAAGAAGATCCTTGGAGTAGTTGAGGCATATCACTGGGCAATTGAGGAAGATCATTCCACTAAAAATGAAGGATATTTTTAAGTAATAATCACTGAGCAGCAAGAAGGGTAAATTTCTAGAAAGAAAACTAGTGTGGAATCTATTCCTAAACAAAAAACCATGCAACCCATTATTGTGTGAGAAATAGAGTATTTCTTTTTATTCATCCTTTCTTAATCTTGTGCACGAGGATCAATTTCTATTGCAGAGTGAATGTAATTGAATAGCACCATTGTTATTTGACCGATTTACTTGAATGTTATAATACAAGTTCAATCATAAAATCCTCATGGGGAATTGTTTGGCTTCTGTTTAGTGATGTTCATTGATTTTCATTGACACTATCCATTGAGATGGGTAGTAAATTTCATTTCTTATCTACCTACAATAGATTAGTATGCATTTGTGTAGGTTCTGCATTTTCTAGTACCCATCGATTAGTATTAAAGTAGAATAACCTGCAGTGAGGAAAAAATCCAACAAAGGAGGCATAAATTTTGTTTGCCATTTCTTGTCTATCAGGAAAAAACCAGTAGCACTATGGTTTGTAAGGTTTTTTTGATTTTGGGAATGGCAGGGTTTAAGTTTATTGTATTTCTGCTTCTTTTGATTGATTTGTGTTCCTCCGTATTGGTTGAATAGAAACCCCTTGTTTTAACTTATCATAATGGTCCACTGCTCACCAGTAGTCCTACTGTGGATGTTAATTTAATTTGGTATGGCAGATTCAACCTTGCTCAACATTCCATTGTGGCAGATTTTGTTTAGTCCTTGGAATCCAGCAAGACCCTAGAGCCCTCTTTGTACAGCTGGTGTAAAACCACTCAAAGATACCGTGGTCAGTCCAACAAGGCCATCACCATGGCAAATACAAGGCTAGGAAAGCAGAAGTTGGACGTTGGTTATTCCCTCGACATATCTCTTAAGCGGAGCCAAATTATACCTCTAGTGCAAGGGGAAATTGCTTCCAAAGCTCTGTTGTAGAATGGAAATGTCGTGTATTTGGTACTCATGTCTGATGATGTTATTCTAGAGGGATTTTGCATTCTCCATAACTGCAATTGAGCACAATCATTGGGCAAGAAGATCCTTCGACTAGTCGAGGCATATCATTGGGCAATTGAGGAGGATCACTCCACTGATAATGAAGGAGATTGGTAAGGAATAAACACCGAGCAATAAGAATGGTAAAATCATGGAAAGAGAATTAGCATGGAATCTCTGCCTAAACAAGAAACCGTGCAACCCATTGTTCTGTGAGAAACATAGTATTTCTTTTTATTTATCCTTTCTTAATCTCGTGCATGAGGATCAATTTCTGCTGCAAAGTGAATGTAATTAACTAGCATCACTATCATTTCACTAATTTACTTGAATGTTATAATACAAGTTTAATGATAAAATCATCAAGTGGAATTGTTTGGCCTTTGTTTGGCGAAATACATTGATTGTGATTGACACCATCCATTGAGATGGGTAGTAAATTTTATTTCTTATGTAAAAGTTTTGCATTTTCCAGCACCCATCAATTGGTATTAAAGTAGGAAGAACCTACAGTGATGAAAATCCAATAAAGAAGATTTTGTTCTCCCTCCTTTGTTGCAAATCCAACAAATGAGATTCAGGGGAGAGAAGCAGCTCCAGGATGAGAACTGGCAACATGATGTCCAGAAGCCTGTTGCGAAAAGAGAAAAATCATGGTATGTGGAGTAGTGGACATGAATTTGATAAGAATATATCGAAGAAATGCAAACATTACAGAGATGTTGAGAACAATTACTACAACACTAAAACCATAGAAACAACCGAGTTGAGAAAAATTATAGCCAAAGTAAATGATGGAAGTGAACATGAAGGGCAACAAGGTAGCCTGAGAGGAACCCTAGGAGAAGAACTAGAGGACTCTCTTTTAAAATAAAAATGTGATAGAAAACTTCAAGCTACTAACTCCATTGTCTATCTAGTGAAAGATTAGTTGTTTATATAGATAGTACGGAAAGGCCCATTGTGAGAGAGGTTAAAGCCTAGAAATTAGAAGCTGGACATAAGAATATCAATTGGAGCCCTATGAAGTTGGTGGGTTAATTTAGCATCCTTCATAAAAAAAATCTTCCACATAATAGATTAGCGTCATGGAAGGTGGAATAAAATAGAAACAAGAACATCAATTGGAGCCCTATGAAGTTGGTGGGTTAATTTAGCATCCTTAATAAAAAAAAATCTTCCACATAATAGATCAACGCCATGGAAGGTGGAATAAAACAAAAATAACCCGAGACATACGATGATCATTATTTGAAGGAAAGGTTATCTACTAACACTGTGGGATCATTAGTTATGGATCTAGTGATTAGTAGAAATTCTATGTTCTAACCAATCTTTCACTTTCTTGTTCTTGTCCATAAGTTTGTTCATACCAACACCAAGGAACTTCTTCAGATTATTCATGAAGTATTAAGTGTTATTTTTGTATCGTCAAAAGAGCTATTATGTCTTGTTTGAAGCATAGACTTGACAAACAATAATGTGAAGACAAGAAGTGCATCATGTTTTTTTATTTTTTATTTTTATTTTATTTATTTATTTATTTATTTATTTATGTACCTATCATCCAGGAAAAACTACAGGTCTGGGAGGAAGATTTAAAAAAAAAAGGCAATGAAATTACTCACTATCCTTTGCAAAATTAATCTTCAATTTAGCAACTTCTTAACTCCAATATAGTAAAGGCCATCAAATATACTCGTGAAGATATTATATTTTAGGGATTCTTATGGATGGTAAGACAATATGCCTACATACCCTTATGTGTGGTCTATTGTCAAACAAATATATTACTAACAATGGATCATGTGATCAAGTGAAATAGTGACAATGTCAATGATGAAGCGAGTGATCAAGTAAAATATGAACTGTGATTGATCTTCAATTATATGGTTGTGATGCGAGTGATCGAGTAAAATATGAACTATAATTGATCTTTGATGAGATCTTACTTCCCTCTTCTGCAACTAATTGTTGAACAATTCTAGACAGATAAGTATTCCTAAATGTAGATATGAATTGTATTGAATTATTATTATTATTTTTTTTATGTTTTATTTCATGGCTGAATTAATTTTTAGGTTGCCTCTCTAAATGCGATTTAACAAGCAGATACTTGTTCTCAGCTCTATAGAAAATAGCCTTTCTATCATACAAGTAAGGACTGCCTAAAACAATTCCACATATATCCAAAGGAACTATGTCTAACTCCACCTCATCTACAAATGCTGACCCAAAAGAAAATTTGAGTTTGCACTGTCTAGTCACTTGTAGCTGTGCTTTATCATTTAACCATCCTAATGGGTATGGTTTCTTATGAGGTGTGGTTGGTAATCCCAATTTCTTTACAATTGCTTCAGAAATTAAATTTACTTGTGAGACACTATCAAACAAAGTATCAATCTTTTGATGTTTGCAAATGACTAGAATATGGAAAAGCTCATGTCTTTTTCCATAATTTTCTTCACCAATAACAGATTGAGCAGAATTACTAGTAGATGCTTCAAAATTCTTACCTTTGATACTTGTGGCTGCAATGGTTGTTTCATCTCCCGAGTCTGACCCCAAATCTTTTTGAATAGCTGCAGTAGTCTTCTTCTTCTTGCCCTCGAACTTCTTAGGTCTTAGCTCTAGATGCAAAATCCAACAATGCTCATCATCATGCCCATCCTTTTTATAGTGAGTGCATGAAGCTTTGCTTTTTTATGCAGTGTTAGCCTTCCTTTCTTTCCACTTCTGCTTTCTTTTCTCCTTTCTATTGCTTGCAGTGGGTTGGGATGGTCCCCCAACTTCTGGTTTTCCATTCTTTCCTCTAGCTTCTAGATGAGTAGCTTGTACATATACCTCATCTATATTAGTGGGATTAAACATGAGGATGGTATGCCTCATGTAGCTATGTAGACCACCACTATACTTCAAAAGAGTTTTTGGTGAGTCTAATGAGATTCCTAGAATCAATGCTCTCTTTCTAAATTCTTGAGTGTACCCTTGCACACTTTGCCCTTTCAACTCTCGAAGAGTTTTCCAACTCATCATGGCTTGTTGCATGTAGGCCAATGGATAGAACTGCTTTTTGATTGCAGAAACAAATTCACTCCAGACATAGATAGTCTTAACATGTCTTTTCATGTTAGCGTGAGCTCTGCCTTCCCACCAAATCAAGGCAGTGCCTCCTAGGTGTAGGCTTGCCAGCTGAATCTTTCTCTTATCTGAGTCGATGTTCTGTAATATGCAATAAACATCATTTTTTCTAATCCAATTGTCTAACTTTTTTGCATTTAGCTCTCCATCATATATAGGAAAATCAAATTTAACATCTAGTTTGATTAAGGATGCTTTCTTGTTATGCACAGGGCTATTAGGAGGTGTGAGAAAGCTTTCCTCTTTCCCTTTTCCTTTTGAGTGGTCGTGGAAGTGAGACTCATCTTCTTCTTTATCTTGTTTAGAACTTGATGAATCTTCAGCCTTATGTTTTCTAAAGTCCCTATACATTTCTTCTACGATAGACTTTATGGCTATGAAGCTTTCTAGGAATTGAGGGTCTGGCCCCATAGAACCTTCCTCTGACATTGTCTTCCAAGGATATATTCTCCCAGTTTCAGGATTAGTTTCCACCAACTCTCCTTCTCCTAATTTAAGCTTTGATCTAGTGAGCATTCAATAGCTAAACCAACACAAGCTTGTCTAACCTTACAACCTAGATCTCTGATACCACTTGATCTGATAATCACCCTATGAGTGACTTCAATTAAAGATTTATTACTTGAAGGCATTATAGACTCATGTGTTGGTGTGTGTCTATGTTATTTAGGCAACGGATCAATCAGATTGCAAATACACAGACACTTGAAATGGAAAACAACAGAGAAATACAGTAAGCAATATGAGGATAGAAGAATTTAATAAGGAGTTCACCCTATCCTCCAAGGCTACGTCTCCAGTCTAGCTCTCAGTGGTGGCCTTCTTTTATTATGTCTTAAAGCAGAGAATTACAATGAAGGAGCTCAATGTGAGTCTCCTGAATAGAATTTTCTTGGCAGGGTGGTTCTTGGATGCCCCAAGCCACTAAAGTACACAGGCTCTTTTCCTTACCAACTCTGTGACCTTTCTGGTCTCTAATGGAGAGAGCCCAATGTGGTGCTTAGTTTGAATAGATCCTCTCTAGGATGGCTTGAATCTCTCAAGCTCTGTGGTGCTCGATATTGCCTTTGGTCAGCTCGGCCTTCTGTCTTCCATTCTGATTTGCTTCATTGTCTTTCTTTTGTTTCCTCTATCTTCTTCCTTTTTTCCTTCCTGTCTTCCTCTCGGGGTTCCAGTGTTCCGTGTTCTTTGCTTTGTCTGTGCATGAATTTAAGGCCATTCATTCCCATGGCTGTTCAATTCCTCTTCCAATTCCCATCGGATCACCTACTACAGCTTCGCTTGGAGTTCGCTGTTCGGCGTCATCATCGGGCTCACAGGGAGTGGCCACTTGTCCTCCTGCAGTTGTGCCAACTCACTTCGTTGGTTCGGTTCTTCCGTTACGTCATGGAATGAGTCTTCTGCCACCTTGGCAGTCAAATCGGACGTCAAATTCTTATAAATCTTTGGGTGCGATGTCATCCATTAGGTCTGGGGCCTCCTGATCTGACGCCATTCGCACGTTTCCTGCGGTTGACTTGCTAGAGCGTTAACGCGCGATCAACAACGGTTTTCTCTCTCCTCTGCTTGCCATGCATCGGCCGCTGAGTGGAATCACTCTGTTTATGCCAATTCCGCTTACTGCTTGAAGATGCCCCCGATCAATACCACCGGATTTTGGTGCGTGGGTCCCACCTTGTCCGTTAGCCTCTTCCCCATGGTTTTCCATGCTCTTCATGCAACCGAGTGCTGGGGGCCTCTCCTTCTCGAGGGGTTTTGACCAGGGATGTGTGATTAACACTAATCACGCATCAAAAATCCCTCCGTTTCCTGATTCGGGCTTCCCAAGGGCTAGTTTCGCCTCTCACGCAGTCTCCATGGGCCTCAGTTAGCACGCTTTGACTGAGGTCCTCGTCACTGCATGCTGGCTGCTAACTGCCACTATTCAGAAGCGTTTTTTACTGTGGTTTTTTTAATTCTTTGATGTCTATCCTGACCTGATATAGTCATGGTCCTTCTGACAATCCTTCATGGATCCAATTCGGATCACTTCCTTTGATAGTCTTGAATTCCTTTTTTCCTGTGCCGCAAACTCGTGAATCTTCTTGTCCAACCAATCCTCAATTCCTTTCTTTGTCAGATTCCAGTGATACAACATCAGATATCTCTATGGAGATCCCGATCCCGACAACGGAACCATTTGTTGGCTTGTTGGGCCCTGACCCAGATTCAAAGTTAATTAGCCAAACAAATCCCGGTACTACTAGCCCTTTCGGCAACAGTCCGCGGAGCGCGCACTGAGGTCTCACCTGAAGTAGTATGGGAGGGTGCTAGAACTAAGTTTCGACACCCTTGAGATGTCTGAAAGGTGTTTGACTAGTCTCACCGAGTATCCTGCCGTGCAGGTCACTCTGTGCACTTACCTGTCCCTTACGCCCTGATACACTGCCTTCGCACAACCCTAACTAGGGACTATGGAGCTTCTGCGCTACTAGAGCCACGCTCAGTTTGATCTTACTTATCTTCTTATACCAGTTAATTACCTTTGCGTACTTGGATGTCTTATGTTATAATTAGTTAAATATTCAAATAAGTTTGCGCAACATATAAACAGTAATACTTACAAATTATACCCAATCACATATATTAAACAGGAAAATATGCACAGAGATATGGTAAACTTTCTCTTTATTGATTCTTCCAATGGTTACAGACTTGACCTACCCTGCGCTCTCAACTGTAGGGGTATGCGCACTCAGCTATGGACTACTAGGCCTCTACGCACTCAGCTGTAGAGACTTCTCCTACTCTACGACCCATAGACACACTTTACACTTCGAATCAATCACTTAGACCTTCCTCATCCTTATATTATATCTTCTCTTAGTTATCTTATACACTTAGACCCTCACTCCAGCCGAAATTACATTACATAAAATAGGGCGAACAACCCTGTGACTCTATTATAACTTTGTGCCCCGCACATGCATTTCGCAGAGCTTTTACAAAAGATTCAGTCAAAACTTGGGCTTTAAGCCCCAAAACCTGCCTTCGGGGGATTCCATGCCCAACAGTGTTTCTGCGTTGTTCTGGTTGATAGTCGATCGAGTCGAAACTAGGTTGATGGTTCGGCTGTCAGTGGGGAGTCTGGTCATCAGAACTTCAGCAAAAATGACTGTGTGAATAGTTGAATATGCATAGGTGATCATACAAACACACACTCGCATGACTTGATGACAAAATGACCAAACCATTTAAACACACATGTTCAACATGACTGACCGATGGCGCAAGTGAAAACCATGATACTCGTGATTGATCATTCATTGATCAAGATGATGCTTGTGCGACAATGAGTGTGAGTCTATGTGTGAGTGTGACAGATGGTTTCATAGAAAACACAACAAACACATAAAAAGAAAATACTTTGAGCATAGCCAGCACATGGTGGCAAGCATGACTTAGACACTAGAATGCAAAGACTTGAATGCAATGAACAAGCAAGGTGAATGTAAAGACTCACACGATCTCATGGAGTGAACCCAAATGTGTGCAATCATCAAGTGAAACTCTTCAAGGGAGGCTCCAAAATTGGTGCAAGCCAAAATTTTGGAGGGTGGTTGTTGCCGCTACAACAACCAATTTGAATTTCATGGTGAGAACACATAGGATCCCATCAATCGGTTCCCTCACTGAGGCTAGACCTAAGAACCAAGACCGGTTAGATATCGAAGAGTAAATGGAGAAGCTAAGGCTTGAGGCCACCGGGGAATACTTGGAGCTAACCACATATAACATGCATAAGTACATTGGTGGTCCTATGATGGTCAACACCATGTTTCACATGCTTCAGAATGAGTTGGATATAGGTTCAAAGCATATACCCAGATTCAATAGAGGAGAGAGTCCACTATAAGAAATACACCATCAAACAATTTGGGGACACCATCACATAGTACCAAGCTTGGCGTCAATATGTGTCCGAGAAGCAAAAAGTGGAGGTTGTCGAGTTGGTCCTTCCTCAAACATCAAAATCATAGTGTTTTCTCTTGTTAGGTTGTCTCTAGCCTATTTTTTCTTACATCAGTACATGTGGAAAATGTAATATTATTTGTAAATATGTTGTAAGTGAAATTCAAAGTGTCATAGTGGAATATGAAAGCTCATCATGTTATGTAATGAGTTACTTGTAATTTGAAGAGTCATGAGGGTAGTCAAAGAGCCACAAAGGGGAATGTCAAGGGTCACCCTACCCTTTATTATAAATAGAACCTCATAACTCATAAAACAAGATTTTTGGGCCAAGCTTTTGACTAGGCTTAGGCTTAGAAAAGGCTTGGGAGTATTGTGAAGACCCTTGGCTTATCCATAGCGTAGAAAGAGTATACATCTTTGGAGGAGGAGGTGTTCTTGACTCTAATGTTCCACTATTGGGGCTAGTGGTCATCAATGCTGTATGTATTAATGGAACTTTCACTTATAATAATAATATCAGATTCAACACACTTTCTTACATATGTTGTTATTGTAGTTGTACTATTCTGGTTGCCTTAGCAATGTATGTTGTTAAACATACAAATTTTCTTATGAACTACTTTGTATGCAGATGTACGAATCTTATTGAATGCATGTTGTTGGATCAACCCATCACTTTAATTTGTTGACTATTCTGCATTTTATCTTGTGATGTCATTCTGCTCATGTGTTTCTTTCATGTTGCCTACTATTACAGGCTTTTAAGGGGCACACATCCTTTTTCTCTCCATGTGTTAGAACCTTCATGCATTATACTTGAATCTCTGTAGAGTCACACACTTTCTCACCCAAATATGTCATACTTACATCTACATGCTACTACGGTCAAGGCACTACACTATCACCCACTGTTGGGACTCCTATTCCAAACAATTTGAGATTTAGTTGGGACTTCATATCGGGGAGAGCCCCTGAATGTTAGTGGGTCTAGTACCGTCAAAATTTCTAGCGCTAGAAGGAGGGAAGGATGAAAATCTAAGACCTTTAATTTTGTTTTGAGTTTCTACACATATTTCATGACTTATGTTGAAATCATAACCTCGACATGTTTCTCTCACGTTGTTGATTTTGAAGTGTCAGAGAGAAATATAGATGACTTGTCCAGATATAAGTTCAATGGAGACAATGGAACACCCTTGTTTAGGCACATAGTTTCTTTTGCTAGCTTCTGTGATAGGCATGACATCCCCTCGGATGACATTGCTTGTGGGTTGTTCGTTTTCATGTTCAAATGGTGTGCAAAGAAATGGTGTAACACATTGCCCGAAACCTCTATACACTCTTTTGATCATTTTTTTAGAGAATTATGTCATGCTTTCATTCTTTATGATCGCAAAGAACTTAATCAAAAAAAATTAAATTGTGAAAATCACTTGACAAATATCTTCAAGGTTTTCATGATTGTTTTCTTCACTACTATTATGAATTACGTGGAGATGAAGTTGACTAGGAATTTTTGGAGGAAATATTTCAATATGTTGTTCACATTTATTAGTATCCACATGAGTTAGAATCTTTCAAACCTATCCCAACATACCTCAAGTTTAGAGCTTCTAAATATGAGACGGACAAGGTTTTTGTCCCAAGTGACCCTCCATCCCCTTCTCATTAAACAACTCTATATCCGCAGGTCAAGGTGGGAGAGGTTGAGAATCCACCTGTTGATATTTCACTATCTCCTCCTACCCCACCTTCTTACAATTTCTGCACATATTTGGATTGTAACATTGATGATTTTCGTGTGGTATTATCTCCTCAGCCTCCATCCTTTGATCCCTTTGATCCTCCAGATTCTGGTGTGTTGTATTAATCTGTCTCGAATATCACATGTGATGTTCATGAGGATCAAGTCCTGGACAGAGTTGGTGTTGAACATCCAATCTGCGCTATCATTTTTTATGAGTATTTGTGGGAGTCTGAACAATAATTCACAGTGAAGGATCACCTCCTTTTGTTCACACCTTATTGACTTTATCTTGACATCTTCCACGGTTCTTCCATTTCTATCTCATCTTGTGAAAATCCATGTCCTGATGTTTCTATTTCCGATCATTTGCAGAACATGTAGGATGTCAATTTTTCAATGGATTGTGAAGAGGGAAAATCTATCTTCCTTGATCCAGCCAAGATCTAATATCGCCTTTCTCAAAACATAGAGGGTGAAAATTCTCATTTTTCATCATCCCCTCTTTATTATTTGGTCAAATCATGAGGATGTCGTTTTCCATCATATTGATTTTTTTTATCATGGTTGTCATGATCTTTTCATTCATTCATCTAATCACAATTTCGATTTATCTACTATTGATATTTCTAAGCCACCAGTATTTGATGATCCATCTTCTGATGAATTGGAAACTCCTCAACCTATTGAGGCACTTCAACTCAAGATGATGGTTATGTCAAGTCTTTGTAGCCCTGAGGTTAGTTCCACTTCTTATCTAAAATCTGTTAAATCTCTCCAAGCTACTCATCACTCTCTTGTTTACATTGAGAATCAATCTATTTCACAATTTTTGCATCCTCCCCCAGAATCACAAAATCATATAACAAAAGCATTTGAGGAGTTGTGTATAGCAAGCGTTGTTGTGAAACATATTTTTTCTTATTTATTAATGTTTGTTCATTTTTCAAGTTAGAAAGTGTGTACATTATTGTCTTCCACGCACAAAGTGACAGGACACCATGAAATATCCATAGAGTGCCTTTCATGTGCTTTCATTTTTTTCTTTTTTTATGGATGCATTCAAGCTTCGAACAATTTGGTTTACATTATTTTACCTTTCTTATCTATTGGTTTTCTTGCATATCTTTGTTTCCAATCATGCTCTCGCCTACATGGGCCAACCAATGCATTGAGGGCTGCACTAGAAGTATCACTTCACGTGAATTGGACTATGCTCTTCTTACGTTAGGGAGTAGGAGTAGTGTTCATTTTTCTTGCTTGTTTCTTGATTTTATTACTTTGTTTTGCTTTTTCTTGCTTCTTTCCTTTCCTTGTTTTCTTTTTCACCCATAGGATGGTTTCCACATGAAACCATGTTTGTCTTCTTAGTTAAACAGGGTGAAATCCAAGAGGAATTTGTACATCTATCAACACTTGGTTATCTATCTATCCCCTCTCTTTATGTGAATATTTAATTTCTTCTATTCGATGATGCCTGGATGGAAAACATGTTCCTTTCAAAGAGAGAGATCATGGAATCGTGATGCTTGCACTCTTAACTAGTATCCCTTACTCTAATTAGTTTTCTATATTTGGTTAGCCCTTGTCAACTCAGTCAAAGTAAAGTAAGGAGAGGGGGGAAACCTTAATAAGTATGTTAAAGGTATATATAAATATCCTTCTATGAAGGGACAACCTCTTCTTCTCTCAGTAATTCGGGATCCCTCTTCCACCTCATGAAATAAGTGCCCATGCATAGTTCTTTGAAAAATGAAAAGTTAAAAAGAAAGAAGGAAAAATAAGATAAAGGAATCCCATGTAGAGAGGTGAAGCAAGTAACTCTATCGTGGTAGTGTCTAGGCTCGCTGGTAGCAGAGCAATGCTTTTGCTCTTGAAGTGACTCCATTGGGGGACTATCCAGGCCTGCGGGTAGTGGAGAAAAACCATAGATGAAACTAAAACTATGATAGTCTATTTTACTTGTGCATCTATATACCCCTCACCCCCAATCGAAACAACTTAGTTTGACTTGGCTTGGTATGTGTGTTGTCGATAAAGAGAATGGTAGGGAGTACGTCTTTAACTCAAGCTAAGTGAGGAAGTTATGATAATCAAACAATTGAACAATACTTCTAGAAGAGTTAGACTCTCTTTGCATGAGAAAAAGTCCATACAGAGAGATGGAGTTCTACCAATGTGTTGCCAATGTTTTAGCGGAAACAACCATCCTCCAAACTTTTTCTGATGCTTCATTTTGGAGCCTCCCTTATAAACCATAACAAATAATCTTGCACCAATCTAGGTACTTATGTTTTGACTAAGATTTATTCTTTTCACCTTGTCTTGTGTTTTATTACTTAGTTCATTTTTTAACCCACAAGTCTATCTCTTGACTTGGGCGTTTGATAGTTTTGGGCTTGCCTTAGAGAACTGTGCAATTATTGAGGGAAACTGACCTTGCTCTTGGGAATTGCACAATTTTGACTGGAATTGGGCCTTGAGCCCAAGAAATGTGTAGAACTAGATGGAATCTAACCTTGAGCTAGGGAATTGCACAAACTTGAGAGGCAACCCAGAGCCACTCAGCTTGGAAATTGCGTAGAACCCACTATGCTCGTAAATTGTGCAATGCATGGACCAAAGAGTTGCTTGGTTCTTCCCAGAACTGCGCAATATTTCATAGAAATGCATGGAATTTTTTCTCAAAAAATAAAAAGAGAAAAAAGAAAATGCATCCCTAAAAGATAGGGATATATTTTTAGTAATCCAATGGAGGCACTTGAGTTATTTTAGAAACTGCTGCCAAGTGTCTCTTTTGCCTTAATTTGTAGCATGTGCATCATAAACCCTAAATTGACCAAATATATTTAATTGACGCTACTACAACTCATTTTCACACTCAATATTGGATTTCTCACAAACCCAAGGAGATCAAGGAACCTTCTATGTTATCGTCGACTCTTTTCTGGGTGTGTTTTGCTTTTCTAGTCTTTTGCCCTTTTTTCTGTTTCTTTTTGTTGTTTAACCTATGAGAGTGTTGCTTCACTTGTTTCTTTGAATGATTTCTGGTATTTTAACTTATTTTAGCTTGTAGAAGTATTATTTCATTGTTTAGATTTCCTTTCCCAAGTGTCGCATGCGTTACCCTGTTTTTGCACCTACGGTCTCCATTGTGGCAACTCTCTTCACATGCTTCATTTTCCTTCAGTTTTATTGATTCATGCACTTGTTATCTTGCATGCATGAACACTTAGTTAGATATCCACTCAGCATCACTCCATCCTTTAGATCTTTATTTCATACTCCCCATGGGTAGATTTGGGCCCCCTTTGCCCGGATCTCACTTCACTGCATGCACTGTACAATCTAGGGGCTCAAGGCCTCTTCCTTGGCTTCTGGAATTATGTAGAGGCTATCCTAGAATAGACCTAACTATGCACTATGCAATTCTAGGAGCCAGACTCCTAGCTTGGCCACTGAGACTAGGTAATTTGCAGTCTCTCTTGTCCTTCACCCAAGACTGAATTTCACATTATGTAGTTCCAGTCACCACGATTTCCAAATAACTGTTTGGACTATGCAATGCACAATTCCCATAGTCACCTAGTGACCTTTGCCAACTCGAATTATGCAGTCTATACCTTCATGATCCTGGTTTGTTGCTTGGTCTTTTCTTAAAGTTCTTTGGTTTTTAACATGACATTTTCTTCCCATCGGTGTCCTCTCTATCCCATAGGTACAACCATTGTTGAGCATCTCTCTAGGAGTTACAAGTTACATGGCATCCAAGACATGTACATTCAAAGAAAACTGTCCAGAGCAGTACTGGGGATGTAGTTGACTAGATATTAGTTGACCTACCAATTTATGTAGATACTCATTTCTTCATTGAGAAGGGAACAACATTAACATGCAAGCAAATCAAGGATACTTTTGTAGAGGACTGACAGGTTTACGTTAGCATCCAACAGTCAGTATCCCACCCTCCCATGTGCTCACATTATTAGTTAGATCATCTCACATGTAGATGAACAAACTATGACATTGAATAGTGCCAGTGGGATATATCTTGCCACCTTGACGGTGGAGAACTTTCAACATATGTTTCATTTACCCCAGCCGATGAAGCATGTGGACTCATTTTCCTATTCCATCCATATCTTTGTGGACACTAGAGATATCGTCAAGCACTAGGTGATAGAGTCATCGAAGTTTAGATAGACACCCAATTATGTTTATAACACAAAGTCCCTTAGGAGGGCTTATCAATTCTTCATCATATTTTCTTGCAGAATATACAGTCAAGAGAACACATAAACCTTTCCTGAAGGTTGGGTAGTTGTGCTAGAGTAGTTCGTGAGTGATGGGAATCCATTCAATTGGTCATATTTTTTGGCTAATCAGTTGAATGTCCATGTGACTAACGCTCATAATTTACCCAAGAATGAGCAAGCAAGATTTTACATGTCTGCATTTTTACTTGAAGCAATCTGTGCCCAGCAGTAGTTCCCTAGCATGAGCTAGACATGGACACCAAAGGAAATTATCGTCAATGTTTATTGCAAGTTTCTTTCTGACTACAGCTATCGACGAGTGATGGAAACGCTAACTGACCATTTTATCATCTTGATGTACAAGATTATCTTTGAGGAGGATCCACCTTGCATGTCTCGAGAAAAAATGGAGGCAGTAATGAACATTGAAGATTGGTATGCCTCACCTAGTGACACCTCCATTAGAGTGTGTGGTAGAGAGAAGCCTCTGCATTTTCTACCAAGGTATGTAGCTGACAAGTTGATCATGCAAGAGGTCTCATATAACCTCTCTACAGGGTTGTCAGTAGGACTGCATAGGAAGAAGAAAGCGCCATGGCCTACTCTTCCTTTGTAGATTAGATTATTTGAGATTAAGATCTTGAAGGATGCAGATGTCGAGGCTAAGGAGATAGTCAAATTAAAGTTCGGCACTAAAGACTTTAATCTATATGATGCCCATGGTATTTCTAAGGACCACTGTGTGAGGGTGTATTTTCCATATTTCCATGTGGCATGTCATTGGCCACAGGAGGAACCTTGGAGGTGCTGTTACAATGCCTCCAAACTCCTTGAGCGGATCAGTATAGCAACAAGTTGGAAAAATCTATGAAGATAGAAGCAACATAGGAAGCAACAACAAGAACAATAATAGGAAGAAATCTAGCGCAGGAAAAGGGAAAGAGGAAGATTATTGAGAACCCAAAAGAAGAGAAAAGCTGCAAGATGAGGGAAGATCCTATCATGGAGAAAGGAGCTTTGGCATCATAAGTAAAGAGAGAGCAGTGGATAAAGAGAGTAGAGCGAAGGAGGAGGGAAAATCAAATGTTGTAGGAAGTAGAACTGAAGCTGTAGGAGACAAATAAGATGTTGAAGGAAGAAAAAGAGTTGAGGAGGAGAGAAAGAGAGGAGAAGAAGAAACAGGAAGAGGAACAAAGGCAAGGTGTAATGGGAGAGCAAACAGTTCCCATACATGTGATGAGTCATAACATCTAGCAACTGAAGAAGAGGTTGAATAGATTTACGATTGAGAGATTGCTTAGCATATTGAGAAACTAATCGAGGTCACATACATGGAGCTGGAGAAAGAGCCACAAAATGAAGACACTAAACTTATGCCAAGAGCACTAAAGGTCATTCCTGAGTCTTTGCCGCATCCAATGTTAGAACCAGTCCCGAGGGAGAAAAGAGAAGTTGTTCTCCTTGATGATGATCTGAGCATGGATGTGTACAATCTATCATTTGATGAGTTTCAAAAGAGGATTGTACAGGCATGGAGGAAGCACTTCCCGGATGATCACGCGTCATCTGAATTCATCAAGGAAAGGGTGATAATGTTAGACACTAGGCAGCATCCAACTGCCCTTATCGAAGCTAGCTTGGCCTATGCAGGAGCAAAAAACTCAAATGTTAAGTACCTAATGATCGAGAATGAACAACTGGAAAATAACTTGCAGTCTTGCAATAAAGAGGTAGAACAACTCCGAGCATCATCGTAGAATGTAGTTTCTGCAATGGGGGAGATGAGGAAGGCAATACTTGTTGAAGTATCAACACTTGAGAATACCATGTAGAAGATCTATGACTCATTTGTTACCATGCACAACTTAGTTGTCCATGTGCATGGCCTACAACAGTAGAAAAGAGATTTTTCTCAAACTCTCAAAAACATACATGTTGCCACTGCCCATGTGTAACAATGGATAATGTGGTACAAATGGGTTGTTCTTCACTTAGCCAAGAAGATCAAGCCACATGCAGAGCTGGAGAAAGAAAAGTTGTGGATGTTGATCTATAACTACGAGTAGCTCACCCCATTCGTCAGTAGCATACAAGCCTCATATGCACGGTTGTACACTAGTTTGCATGTCATGGTGAGAACACACAAGATCCCATCAATCGGTTCCCTCACGAAGGATAGAAATAAGAACCAAGTTCAACTAGAGATAGATGAGTACATGGATCATCTAAGGCAAAATTCCCCCAGGGAATACTTGGAGATGATGCATATAGCATGTAGATATAAATTGATGGTCCTATCATGGTGAACACCATGTTGCATATGCTTTAGAACAAGTTGGATACAGGTTCCAAGAACATATACTCGGATGCCATAGAGGCGAGAGTCTCCTATTAGAAATGAACCATCAAACAATTTGGGGAGACCATCACACAATACCACGCTTGGCACCAATATGTGACTCAAAAGCCCCAAGTGGAGGTTGTTGAGTTGGTCTTTCCCCAACTCCGGAATCATAGTGTTTTGTCTTGTTAGATTATATCTAGCCTATTTTGTCTCACATGGGTACATGTGGAAAATGTAATATTGTTTATAAATACGTTATAAGTGAAATTCCAAGTGTCATTAGTGGAATGTGAAAGGTCACCATGTTATGTAATGAGTTACTTGTAACGAAGTTGAAGAGTCATGAGGGTTGTCAAAGAGTTACAAAGGGGAATGTCAAGGGTCACCGCACCCTTTGTTATAAATAGAACCTCATAACTCATAGAATAGGCTTTTGGGAGCTAAGCTTTTGGCTAGGCTTAAGCTTAGAAAAGTCTTGGGAGTATTGTGAAGAGCCTTGTCCTCTCCACAATGTAGAGCGAGAATAATTCTTTGGAGGAGCATGTGTTCTTGACTGTGATGTTCTACTATTAGGGCTAGTGGTCTTCAACGTTGTATGTATGAATGGAACTTTCACTTACAATAATAATATCAGAGCCAACTCACTTTCATGCATATGTTGTTATTGTAGTTGGACTATTCTGGCTGGTTTAGAAATGTATGTTGTTTAACTTGTGCATTTGCTTATGAAATTCTTTGTATTCAATTTTACGAATCTTGTTGAATGTGTGTTGTTGGATTAACCCGCCACTCTAATTTGTGGTCTTAATGCATTTTAGCTTGTGATGTCATTTAGCTCGTGTGTTCCTTTCACGCTGCTACTATTACATGCTTCTAAGGGGCACACTTCCTTTTCCCCTCATGCATTAGAACCTTCACGCATCACACCTGACTCTCTATAGGGTCACACACTTTCTCTCTCCCATAGTTATCATACTTACCTTTGCACGCTACTGCAGTTAAGGTGTTACACTACCACCCACTATTGGGACTCCTACTCCAAACAGTTTGAGGTCTAGTTGGGACTTCATATTGCGGAGATCCCCTGAATGTTGGTGGGTCCAACACCATCAACAAATCCCAATATCACTTTGACACTCCCTAACCCACCCCTATTACCCCTACTAACCCTATGTCCTAGAAAAGCCCAACCACAAATCCCAGTCCTAATGATAAAAATGAAGAGATCAAGGGAATGGACCTAGATGCCTTTGACCTCCCCAGTCTTGCAAACGCTTAGAAGGTTAAAGACTGAAGATCCATCCTAGATCATCAAGTCAAGATTCTCAACAAATCCTTTCTCAAGTCTCAAAAGAAAACTAAAAATTCTCATAGAGACAATCTAATTCTAGTATGCTTGGAGTTCATGTTCCAAAATTAAAAGAGACAAAAAATTCACACTAAGAATACAAGAAAAAGAGACAAAGGGAAACCAACATATCTTGGAAGAACTAGGAGAAATCCTTGCAAACTCAGGTAGAATAAATCTGACTATGAAGGTATATCCCTCCAACTTCACCTTTCTCAATGAAAATCATACTCTGGAATATCAAAGGCCTCAACTACAAAGGTAAATAAAGGCTTATGAAAGCAAGATGGAGAAATGGAAATTCAACTTTTTTGTTTATCCAAGAAAGGAAAATGACTAGTGATTCCATCAATCAACTAGTTAAGAAATGGAGACACGATTACCAATTAGTAGCTATAGATGCATAGGGGAAATAGGGCCTTCTTCCTAATATCTCTTATGCCCTTCATCTTAGGAGGTGACCTTAATATGATCAAAACTCTTGAGGATAAAAATGGAGGAATCTGCAAATTGGAAGGTGAATCCACCCTCTTTCATGAAACAATGAATTTTACCCAATTGCTAGATCTAGACATAATCAAGACTTGCACACTTGGAACAATTATAGAAGAGGTTATTAACAATTTGGCT
Source organism: Pinus taeda (assembly GCA_000404065.3). Taxonomy (NCBI): domain Eukaryota; kingdom Viridiplantae; phylum Streptophyta; class Pinopsida; order Pinales; family Pinaceae; genus Pinus; species Pinus taeda. The sequence goes on from APFE031101334.1 coordinate 57,761, forward strand.
CCTGTCTAGTGAGGTTTTCCATCCATGAGAATATAATGGCCCAAAACATGTTCATGGAAGCCTCCATTATTCCCAGTCATGGATTGGAGCACTAGACAATACAACAACAAACTTCAAGGTGCACCCAAGGAATAGAGCATTCTCCATGGAATGGTTTTGGATCCAACACCCACACCTCTACAACAAAAATAAAGAATGGTGGCACAAGGCAAACACTATTGAAGGGAAATCTATATATATATAATACAACGAAATCTCACATACATAAAAACCAACTGACATCTTAGATAAGGAAAAATTTAGCAACATTCTTCCTAGCCACCAAATCTTGAATCCCAAACTAAAGCTCTCGAGGAAGAAGCAATTTCCAAGGCCAATCACAAGATCTAATTATTGCAGAAGCACGGGTTCTCATGCCAATTGAAGAATAATGCCAATAAAAATTTATCCTCACGGGTTTTCTAAAAATATAAATGTGCAGATTCTCCTAAAAATTTCGGAGACATTTTATTTATATGGTAAAAATATAAAATTTGCACTTTTATGAAACTTAAGGGCCTAAAAAAAAGTGATATGCAGAAACCCAGTTGTGTTTTAAGAGGTAGTTTCTTTCTGCACTTTTTTTATAATTTCTCTGTATGCAAAAATTAATTTGTAAAATTTAAATGCTTTGAGATTTCTAAATAGTTGAATTTAGTTTTACATTTTAAAATTACAATTTAAATAATAAAATATCACGATCTCATCCATAATTATGTTACTGGATTTGAAACCCAAAAACCCTTAAAAAGACTTGAAACGATTATGATAACGCCAATGAAAGAGATAGATACTAAGAAAGAGAATGCAAATGAGAATCTCTCAGACAAGGATTTACATAATTCAATGGCCACAAGCGGTAAATCCCCTTTACATAGATCAACAGGAAAATTAGCGACGAGGATAATGAAATGAATCATAACCTTAATAGTCCGTATATTTATGAGTTGTCGAGGCCCCCTAAGATGGAAATCTGAAAGGTTAATTGTCTAATCGCTCAACACTAACTTGCTAAACTCACACATGAGCTTGAATTCTGGTAAAAATTCAATTGGGTAAAAATCTGATACTTATTTCTATTGTTGAAGAATTTGTGAGTTTAACATCAAGCTTCATTTTGGACACCTATTTGGTCATGATATTTCTTCCCAAGCCTCTCATTTATTTCTTTTGCAAAGGGCCATTTTCAACACTCTTTTGAATTTTCATGTGTTTTTTTACTACACTCTCAAGGATATTGTATTTGAGGATGCAAAGAATAAAAAAGAATTAACTTGGTCCATTCACTGTGCGAGGCACATATTTGGCTTCTCTCCTTGGATCTTGATGAATGTTTTAGGCACACTATGTGTTTACATTGCCATTTGCAAATATGAGGGGTTGTCTTTGAAGTACCTAGGGAACAATATTTCATGGGAATAATTTATGGATGCATCTCATGCAGAATTGATTGCAGAAGAGGAAATTTGGGCTGCCACAGATCGTTATCAAAAGAACTAGCCCTTAGATTATGCTAATGGAGATGTGTATAAATGGAAACACCACTATACTTGCACAAAAAACTGATATCTAACCATTACCATATGAGGGTGAAGGGTTCACCCTGATGAGGCAATGAAAGACAAAGGTCTGGTGAGATACAATTTTTAATGAAAGTAAGTTTTTCAATTGAGCACCTCTATTTTGAGTAGATTGTTTGATTGTATTACATTTAACATTAAGATTTATTTTTTCATTCAAATTTAGCTATAATTAGATGACCTAACATATCACATTTTTTTTCGTCTATACTCTTCTTCCATATAAATTAAAAACAAATCATAAATATCCGTTTGAAAAAATTACTCTAAAAAATGACAAGTATTAAAAACTAATCATAATTTCCATAAAATTTTATTGCAAACATGATAACTATTAGTGTATTGCACAACTGAATTAAACATAGTCATTGTCACTAGCATCATAATATCACCTTCATATAATATCCACCTGAAAACACAAAACAAAAAGTAAAGATAGCTATCAATCTACTAATTTATTAAATATTTTCCATTGTTACTTAGCAAGTAAATAAATATAACAAAAACATATCCAATCTAAACCTTGAAGATCCCATAACCCATTTGTGTTCCATTACGGAGACCAAAATCATCCCTCCAGTTGAATTTACTCCCTGGTACTGTTACTCAGTATTACATTGAACGAGGAAATACTAAATAGAAAACAATTAAGGTTAACCTGGACAAGGAGATAGTAAATGGAAAACACCAACATATTTATTAATAATAATTTTAAATCCATTAATAATAATTTTCCTATAATTATGATTCAATACGTTCTTTAAAACCATATTAATTATATTTTTAGTATATTAAAATGGAAGGTGTATATTGATAATACACCAATTTGATATTTATTTTGAGAGTAATTTTTTTAATATCATATTATTATAATTTTTTTAATATCATATTTTTGAAGAATGGCAGTAGAATTTTGAGTTAATGAGTAGAAGCGAAGCAACAGAGAAGATGTAGCCACCAACCACAAATGACACTTAATATCACAAATAGTACCTTCTCTAAAACCTATCAATATCCGAGTTTTTTAACCTCGTCCACAGGGGAACATCGTTTTATCTCCCATCGCTCTTCGTATTTATGTCAGCTTTTTCTATCTGAAATTGGGGTTGCATATTTAAAATTCCAAGCTAATTATAAAGAACAAGGTGAGGTTGGCTTGAATACTTTTTGAAATTGCCAGTGTGCCAAGTAATTTCTTAGAATTAATGCTTACTTGTTTGCTTTAATATTGAGACTGGAAGATATAATGTTAAAATATTTAATAGCGAAAGCAAAAAAAATACAGAATGAAAGTGGTTTTTATTTATTTTATTAAATTTAAGGTCCTGAGATAATAAGTCAATGGTTTCTTAATCTTATTTTATTATTTGAGATTAAAGATGTCATGATGAATGGAAGTGGTGTTTTTTTCTGGAAATATTTTGAAGTAAATTTTTAAAATTAATATCAAAACAAGTTAATTTTTTATATTATTTCATTATTTGAGATTTAAAATTACAATTATGAATAAAAGTGAGATTTTTCTATAAATCTAAAAAATATAGAGAAATAGTTTTTTTTAAGTTTTCTATGTTGATAATTTTTCTTTGTGAAGAATAAGTTTTAAATACTTTATCGTTGATTGATATATAAAGATAAAAGTGTAGAGAAGTATATTTGAATCTAGTTCGTCGAAAGATAACATTTTCAATATTTAAAAATAATTTTTTATTAAAAAAATAATGTTTTTCTACTTTTTTTCTTTCAATAATTGATTCAAAGCAATTTATAACTTACAACTTCAAGATTAGAGGAAATACTCTCTATTTTATCCTTTTGATTGAAACTAAGCCTTTGGTCCAATAAAATAATGGTTATGGTTAGGTATCTCATGTATAAGAAGAAGCTTTACAACATGGATTGAAAGAGCTTCAATGATAACCCCAATTGCTTAATCTCATTTACAATGTAAATAATTTTCATAAATTAATTATGGGCCAAGTATAGGACATGGATTCCAAAGGTTGGGTGGTCACCTATTTGCGATATTGAGTTTACTTGCTACAAGAGAAAATAAACTTTGTTTGTTGTAATTTTAATGGCACTCATGTTCTTAATGCAACGCCTACAAAATAAAATACATAACTGAAAATACAATACCACGGGTCAATTCCATGGGTGAATGAATACCATGGGTGGATGTCACAATACCACGCGCCAATTGCATGGGTGGATGAATACCATGGGTGGATGTCACAATACCATGGGTGAATGAATACCATGGGTGGATGTCACTTAAAATACCATGGGTGGATAAATACCATGAGTGGATGCCACTTACAATACCAAGGGTAAATTCCATGGGTGGATGAATACTATGGATTGATGCCATTTTCCATTTGGATCAATGTCAAAAAATAAGAATAAAAGAAAGAAAAGAAAAATAAAAAGGGATAAAAAATGAAATTGAAAAAATGAAAAATATTGACAAAAATAAAGAAAAGGAACTGAGATCCCTAGAAAAAATAATTTTAGCAATGCACATTTGAATGTCACTATCAGATTCATAAATATTATAATTGTTTCTAAGTTGAAACTTATGATAATCGATTTATTTGATGTTTTTGTCACATTTTATAAAGTTAGGATATGACAAAACAATCTTGTTTCATGCAAATAAAGTTTGTGTTGGAAGAAACGACTCTGATTCACTCCATCGAGATCAATGGTAGATAAACCTTTTCGCCCCCACATGCTCCCAATGGTTAACATGAAGGGAGGAGAGGGGGGATGGGTGAGTGAAAAGTTGTCTCTGCCCAAACTTCCGAAGCATACGTGGCGAATGCTGAAGGATTTCGGGGGGTCACATCCCAATACCATAAACAACTGACACCCCCCTGAAAAACCACCTCCGCTCTCGCCCATGATTATATCCTCCACCAACCATCTCCCACCAAGTGTCATTCCCTCCGCCACATAACTGTTACCTCCTACCACTACACTCTTGCCACTCGTCCTGCCACATCATCATCCTTCCATGTCACCTATCCGTTAGAATTTGAAAATCTACCGAGAGATCTTATTAACGTTATAGCATTTATTCCCGCCATATACCCATTTTTATTAATTAAGCCCCTGCTACAAAGACATTTGATTGGTCATTATGCACCCGATTCACCTGATTATATAAACCCCTATAACACCAATTATTTAGTTCTTGTCCTAGCTATTTGATTCCATATAGTGAAGAACTCTTTGTAGTAGACAGTCAATATTCAAAAGAAACTCTCCCAACGTACAGTCGGCAGCTTTCGCGGGTAACCTTGTGCTTAAAAGTTTCTTCTATTTGAAGTTTCCTTCTATCAAATTTTTTCATCCAAATACTCGTAGAATTTTCCTTCTGTACCTGATTATTTGTCATATAAAATGTTGAACCATAAGGGAAAAGGGAAGGCCACAGAGAATAATCCCCTTATTCACCCAGTTTTAGATTTCCACAAAGCCCCTTTAGTAGTGTGGTGAAGTAAAATTATAAGTGCGGACACGAATGAATTCCTCTAGCCCGATAATGGGTCTAGCCACAACAGATACATTCTATGGAATATTTCCTTAGGTTATGTTATCACTCTAAAATTTTTGTTTCTAAAATTTGGAAAGTTTGTCTTGTTTCTAGTCATAGTCTTATAATAGGTTTTGAGTCATCTCATCTCAATAGTGTCATTTTCTTTTCCAAATAAAGTTTGTCAGCCTCATTCCATGTCCTAGAAGCCTCACCATGTGTTTAGAAGTCATATCTCACATAATTTTGAAAAAAAAATTGAAACCAGCTACGAATCCACGTTTTCGTATCGCAGATAGTGTAAAAAAATAGTTTTGTGCTACGAAATCATTGAAGCAACCTTTTTTTCAGCAAAAAAAATTGTTTTAGGTAGTCAACTTACGGGAGGTTGTTTGAGCATCTGAAAGCATATTTTGGAAACCTGAAAGAGGTTTTATTCCTAACATAATGAACTACAAAAACCTCTTTCAGTTTCTTCAAATAAATTATGATCTGGGAGAAATGGATGACCCAACTTGTGCTACAGAACTGCTGTAGGTGCAGTTTTTCACAAACAGATTTTTCCTGTTTTAAACATGTTGTTCAAGGACAGATTATGGATAGCTGGAGAAGTGTTTTAAAAAACCAAGAGAGGTTTTTGTTCTAGACAGCATGAACTAAAAAAACCTCCTTCAGTTTCGTAAAATATGTCATGTATGAGAAGTTAAAGGCTCTGTCCCACGTGCTAATTTTCAAAGATCCTAAGCCTAAAAACAGGGAAACATGTTCCCTAATTTCTAGGGTTTATCATCAGCAGTAAGCTAACAACGTGGGAGGATTCATCAATTTCGACTTCATGAGGTTGCAGCTGTCAAATAATGCATTCAATATTTAGCTAAGGTGGTTTAGTCATAACAAGGAGTTGTACTCCTAATTGTATTAGGACTCTAGGACGGTTAGTTAGCTGTCAAATGCATTTGAAGGTTTGTTTTATGGTTAAAACAGGTGTCACTCATAGCAAATTCAAATTCTCTTGATGAGGGATGATGGAATCCTTATTGTAAAGCTATATATGAAACAAGAGAGGAAATTAGAAGGGGTTGGAAAATGTTATAGTAAAAGACTACTTTTGTAAATACTGTGTAGGGACTGATATATACAGAAGTAGTTGGACTTTTTTGAAGCTGAGATTCTTAGTGTACTTCAGTGAGCTTTATCTTTTATCTTTGATATGTTTTAATTCCATAGTCTTAATGCTTATTACTTAGAATTCATGGAGTAACATGCTATGACTTCCTTTAAGTGTCAAACTATGGTGAATTGAGTTCTTGGGTCCTATCTTTGGATGTGTTTTTTCAATGTCTTAATACTTATTACTCAGAATTCATCATTACTCATGCTCTGACTTCCTTTAGGTATTAAACTCTGATCAATCACTTTAAATTCTTTCTTGTTAAATACCTTGATGTATCATTACTCAGAATTCATGCCCACATGCTCTGACTCCTATGAACTTCAAGTTATTGAGACTTTCCTGAATGTGTCACTTTTTCATTGAAGTATATACAAGCCTTAGTTTTATAAGAAGATCTATTTGTTATCTTTATCTCTATCACTGACTCCATAGCCCAATGGTAGCAAGTCTCCATCTTTCAACCTATAAACATATAAAATCACAAACCATAGAGTTAGCCATCTATCTATATCTTTAATCAATATCATTAGCCCTTTGAGAGAGCGCTCTCAGGCCGAGGAGGCTAAGCCTTAGCTAAAAGATTGGTTTGAAACAATTACACTGAGATAATCTCATCAACAGCCTATCACGGTCCTATTTTGGTAATAATAGGTTAGAATCAATCAAGAGGGCCTACCTCTTGACCGCTTATCATGCTTGATGATGTCCTCGCTTGCTCGCTCCAGCAATCTCTTGTTTCCTTCTACGAGCTCTTGAAACAAGTAAACAACAACAACATACAAACATAATAATAGACAAATTGCAATTCAACCTACTTAATGATTCAAGAAGCATTAAGATACGAATATCTAATGTTACAAAACATGTAGGAAATCAATCGATAGTTGCATATATTAATATCAAAGAGAAATTATAACCATTCGTCTGAACGTCACAGTCTTCCTCTGACAAGACCGAGTTCCCACACACTTTTTCTATCACTCCATGATAGCTTGAAACAACAATAGTTTAAAGGCTCTTCCCTTTAGGCTTCACTCCAAACCAAACACACTTATCCCTCACACAACTAGATGGCTACAACTAGTAATAGCTTGCTTGTCTAATAAAAAATAGTATACTCACACTCAGTCAAAACTCTAACTAGCCTGTGCCTGGGAAGAAGGGAGGTTTATATAGGAAATATGGATGGGAGATGTATCCTATTCTCATGGGAAAAGGAATTATCCCTTGAGGTAGTTCCATCATTATAGGGGAAAGGAGCCCAAAATATCATCCTCAACCCCATCCGACCAAACCATTTACCAGACTTTTGTTACAGAGCTTCTAGAGCTGGAAGCTTCAGCTCTAATTAAAAGAAAAAATCCATAATAGGACTAACGCGACTAGAACACAACTCAGTCACACTGGTCAGCACGGGGAATAGTTCTAATCTCTGCACATCGGTGCAGGGGAGACAAAGGTCATTAGTGTTGGCCTTGTAAATTGGGCAAAACAGAAGTTTCAAGGGAAATGGTGCAAAAGGGAAATGATCTACTCATGAAGAGGGACATAATGGGAGTTTCTCCATAAAGGAAAAGCATGGGGGGTTCACTGTAGAGGTCCTCCATGATGAAGGAACAGGAGTACAAGGACAGTGACAAAATGTTGTGTAATAGATGCCCCCTAAAGTGTGAAGGTCAAGCTAGAGTGAGGGTTGAAATGTTTTATAAATCAGTGTGGGGAACCGGTCTACTGTCGAAAAACCTACAAGAAAGTATAGATACATATACATAAATTGAGATCTCTATCAAATGATACATGAATCGTGGCATGGACATAGCCATCCAGAGAATGATCATGTAAATGGATCCAGGTATGGGCGCAGCCATCCGTCAAAGAGGATCATAATGAAACCAAGGTATGGTCACAACCATCCAATAATGAGAAGGATCACATATGATAACTCATGGTCTGGTCACTGCCAGCCATCCGAAAGAGACATGAATATCATCATAACCATGCCACATCACTTTACAACCTATACTTTTTGTGATCTGAGTCCAGGGTCTTGCGCTCCAACGTGACTCAATCAAAGTAAAAATTCTAGCATGCGAATAGATGTGTTGATGTCAAACATGCTAGAAAGTTGCTTGATTACCATTCAATGATTTAAACTATTACCAAGTACGAAAGAAACCACCAATAATGACAATGGCTCTCAAGGTACTATCAGCACAATTCACAAAATGTGAATACAAGAACTGGAGGCGAACACCCGTGAAATCACTCGATCGAAAGCCAATGATGTGAACTTGTCATCGAGTGTGAAGAACTTTCCATTAGGGCATGCAAGCTCTAAGGTACTGGAAGGGAGTCTCTCGGTCAACTTCCCGGATAATGAGGTTAAGTCGACAGAAAGTGACTGTGTCAAAGGAGGGCCATTATGAATCCCACATCATCGACATGAGAAGAGAGGATGTAAAATGATTTGGGATGATAAAAGAATCAAAGGTAAGTGTAACTGTAGAAGGACAACTCTTGAACATATCGATGACACAACTAGAAGTTTGGCAGCTTTTGGATCGATAGGATCGATGGTCATGAAGACATGGCAGAGATCAAATGGAAGGAAAAAATGAATGGCCCAAACCCAGGAAGGTCAATGATACAAAGGAGGATGTCCCAACCCAACACGAAGCAAAGAGTGTCATGTTCAAGAGTGAGCTGCCGACACAATTGATAGATTTCCAAAATTTTCCCCCACCATTTTTGGTTAGTACCCCAATTATTTTTCAATCACAAGCTTGAAGGGGATAACATATGCTTGAACTGTAAGTTCATCCTTTAGATGAATCCGACCTAGTAAGTTTAACGAGCCTTAGGAAGGAGAAGCTCATGTTCATCATGGTGATGAATCCAATGTTGTTTAATAGTTTAATGAGTCTAACAAAATTGTAACTCGGTATCTTTTTCATGTTTAGAGATTTTGAAAAAGACACATAAAATAAAACTCCACATCATCCCTTTTCATACATTTGTGTCTCTCGAGCCCGAATAGGTAGAAAACAATACTTGAGAGAACTGCTTGACCATTTCAGTCAAGGAGTACCTTTTTCGTAAATAGTGCCTCACAACCCGAAAAAAGGGGTAAATTTATATTGGGCACACGACGTTTCACATCCATTAACGAGTTTGAAATGACAAGAGCTCGGCCATCTTTTCGCTTTTAAAGGGTTGGAAAAGAGTTGAAATTGGACACCCCATTTTATTCTCTTTAACGAGTCAAAAAGGAAAAAATACTCCACAATCTTTTCATATGAGTTTAACGAGTCGAGAAAAGAGTTGAAATTTGACTCATCATCATCGTCGAACATCCATTACCTGTTGCTACACAAATAAGGAAAAGTGTATTATCGAGTCCTTTAGGCAAAATAGGTCAAAAATATTTACAAAACTTGATATTTTCATGAACAAATGAATAAAAAGGGGAAAAGTAAATATATTTTTACTATTTACCATTTTACCTTTGTAGTGAAGACTTTTTACCCACTTTTTCCCTAGTTTTTCGGAGCAGATTGCGGGAGATCTGAGAGGCCAATCGATGAGCCGTCAGTTCCAGGTAACAGTCGAAGCCATGAGCTCCATTTAAATGCCATTCATTTCTATTTTTAGCCATATTTTTGGATTTTTTGGGAGGTTTTCGAAAATATTTTTTGCCCTCGGCCAGCGTGATTTTCGTTCATGGAATCGCACTGGCCAAGGGTGATTAACAAAACCATCCGTGTCGATCAACGCAACTATTTTTAAAATAGTCATGCTAGCATTGTGGATAGGGAAAAACCCTATGTCCTCAAAAAATGATCGTTTAATCTTGAATTTTATGTGCCAACGATGACTATTGACTCAAATTAAATGGCTTTTGCAAGAGAGAAATTGTTGAAAATGGTGGACTGGAAGGAAAGAGAACATGAAGATGTTGGTACCCAGACATTGAACTATCCAAATTTCCTGGAGGCTTTGAGGGCTTGCGAGCTCCTCAAATTTTTCCTTACATTAAGGATGCGGGCCCAACCCGAGTTGCTTTGATACTTGATAAGCCTTTGGGACATCAATTGCGAGATTTTTGTCATTGGGGACCAGGAATTGGAGTTGACAACTTCAGACATCTAATTCATCACTGGACTGTCTCGCAGAGATGAGCCATTGAACTTGTATGGGTCACGTCGGGTCGGGGCAAGCATATCTTCCCTGTTTGCTGAACACTGTCTTGGGGTGATAAATCCAAGAGTGGGAAGATAGAGATTTCCAATGTGCGGGATTTGACATTGAGGGTGATTATGTTGACCATCAACAGAGTGGCAGAGACTAACAAGTCGAAGTTCCTTTATGATATTGATTGCACAACTCCTACGATCTTCAACTGGGCAGAGGCCATGAAGATGAACATCAAGCACCAATTGTCTAAGGCCAAGGTAGGGAATCTGAAGAAATTTGGCTTCGAATCAGTACTTGTGACCTTTTTCCTAGAATGAGTGCCACTGTTCCAGTATCAGTTGACTGAGGTTGATCCTCCTATGCCACGCGATCTACGGATGGCCTACTGGAGTTGTTTGATGCCCAGGATCACTAGGGATCATCATATGTCATACCGACTGACATTCTTCTCATGGCTACGATGACAAAAGATCATTGTGGACGACTGGCCATATAGTGGCGTTGATTCCGTGGAGACCCAGATATGCCCTTATCAGATGGAGAGGACTTCGATGACGAAGGTAAAAATCAAATTTTTTGATTTTGATGTTTTAAATTTTTTTTTGGTATATGCATGCTTATAAAATTTCACTTGTTTGTGCAGATGTTGGACCATAGTGGCCAGCTGGGATGTCCCCGATAGTTAGCACGTCTCGTGTCCTATTGATGCTGTCACCCCTTATCAAGAAGGGAGTGATAACAAGGATGAGATCGCGAGGAACGTCGAAGGTTGACTCATGCTATCCTAGAGTATGCTCGGATAGGAGACATGCCCCGGTGGTACTAGAGGCACACAATGGGAGTCTCAGATCGGACCCATCGACTGCTGAGTCGTGTTGCACTAGCCATCTCATGCTACCATGACCACCATGCTGAGTATTTCCTAGGTCCAACACCTACATATTTTTGAGGCTTACGTGCCACAAATGTACGAGGCCTACAAGACGCCGATGTTATTATAGACACACATATTATTTTTTGGGATTCTGATGTATCAAACATTCTCACCTATATATATGTTGTATTTTCCTATCTATTATGGCACAAATGGTTTGTCTTATCTTTTACATGTTTCATAAATGTCTATCCAACACATAATTAGCTAATGCATTTGTCAATATATTCATGCATCTAGGAATATGATGATATTTAATATAATCAAAATGTCTTTCCAATAGATGGATACAGAGATACATTCGTAATATTTGAGGGTTCTTGATAAAATATTTCCTGTTGAGTTGTAGGATGATAAGCTGTGAATCCAGGTTGACAACCAATTCCCTAATGCCCAGTGAGATAGCTTCTGACAACAGTTCAATGACCGCATTATATTAAGCAATGTTGTTGGTTGTATGACCTAGGCAGATACCTTGAAGGTCAATGAACTCACCGTTAGGGTTATAGATAGCCCATGCCGCAGATGATAGGTTTCAGGTACTTCGGAAAACACCATTGGCGAAACTGACTTGTGGAGTTGCAGACATCTGCAAAGCAAGAAAAGCATAGTAAATAGGAAAGTTGTTTGAAAACTATCACACAAAACCACGTTGTACAAAAATGAATCACACACTAATGTACATAAGTAACCATGCAAGATGACCTAAGCATAGTATTTTTTGTGATAAAGCCCGTTTCGGGGCTTATCAAGAGGATTTCCTTCATAATCAATAAGCTCATATGCTCCTTTTTGCAAAACACATTTTACAATATAGGGCCCATGCCACATAGGTTCGAAATTGCCTGCCCCCAACTTATCATTAGCTTGGTCGTATAGCAGGACCAAATCATCCTCAAAGAAATATTGAGGGGATACCGACTAATCGAAATGGGCTTTGACCCATTTCTTTTGTGCTTCGATGACCAAGGCAGCGAGACAATGAGTCTCATCTAGTTGTTCTAAATATAAGAGGCATTCCTCTTGAGGTGATGTTTCACGGACGAGTTCAATAGCTAGTTTGAGCGAAGGAATGTCACATTCGATTGGCAATGTTTCTTCTAGACCATAGGCTAGCTGGAAAGGTGTGAAACCAGTGGCGTCTTTGGTTGAAGTTTGGTAGGCCCACAAAGCTGAAAAAAGCATGGGATGCCAATTTGACTTGTGCATCCCAATAGTACGTTGAAGCATGGTGAGCATGGTGACCAAAACCTTGTTCACGGCTTCAACTTGGCTATTGGCCTGAGGGTAATATGGGGTCGAGCCATCGTGGAACAAGCCCCCCCTTCAAGAAAAAGAACATTGGTGAGGGGTGAAAAATGTCACCATAAGCTCATTGGTGATGGTCAAAAGAGCATTCATCACCAAAATTTGAACGTCACCAAAGGTGGCGTCGCAAAAAGTATAGGTGTTGTAGTGGCAGACAAATTCCGTCACCAATAATGATTTATAATGATGGATAGCGACCGACACCATTTCATATGAGTAATGGTGACGAACGATAGCCTCCGTCACCAAAAATTTAACGTCACCAAAAGTGGCTTCGCCAAAATTATAGGTGTTGTAGTGACATTCAAAGTTCGTCACCAATAATGATTTATAATGACGGACAACGACTGTCACTATTGCATATGAGAAATGGTGACAGACCATAGCCTCGGTCACCAAAAATTGAATGTCACCAAAGGTGGCATCGCCAAAAGTATAGGTGTTATGGTGACATTCAAGGTCCGTCACGAATATTGATTATAATGACAGCAATAATGATTTATTGTGATGGATCTTTAATGGCCGTCACTATTGGTGCATATATATTGTCATGTTTGTTGACCGTCACCAAAAGCCGCATTGCTAGAAGTATAGGCATTGTGGTGACATTCAAGGTATGTCACAATTAATGACCATAATGATGGACAACGACCATCACCATTTCATATGAACAACAACGATTTATGGTTACGAAACTTTGAGGGTCGTCACTATTGATGCATATATATGATGGCGTTCGTTGACCATCACCATTTCATATTTTTGGTGAGGGTCGAAAAATGTCACCAAAGCTCATTGGTGATGGTCAAAAGAGCCTCTATCACCAAACATTGATTGTTGCCATTCCATATGGATGTCAGGACAAGATGGATTCGAACCACCAAACTCTTGCTTGTAAAGCAGGTGCTCTTCCATTGAGCTAGCACCCTTTAAATAACTATAGTTTTAAAAATTATACCTTGAAACTTCAAAAATTGTAAATTCTACAACTTTGAATAAATTAAAGTCTTGATAATATTTTACTAAACAGGAAAAGAAACATCGAAGTTGCAAGTCCCTCCCTAATGGTTATTGAAGTTATGTAAAGTGGGTGGAGGGAAAAATAGCTTTGTATAAGAGAATCCTCCCTAATGGTTATTGAAGTTATGTAAAGTGGGTGGAGGGAAAAATAGCTTTGTATAAGAGAATCAATATGTTCAATTGAATAATCAATTAGAAGTGAAACTCTAAAGACGCTTATAACCTATAAATGACCAATAACTAGCAAATGCACCAAATATTGCAAAGGAGATGTCATAAGTGGATAGCATATGGAAGAAGAGGAGTAGGTACTTGGAACCCTTGTACATCTTGGCATGCCTTAGTACTTGGCACATCTTAGCTTGCTTGACATGTCTCTGTACTATTTGGCACATGTTAGCATGCCCAAGCATTCCCTAACACACCTTGACCATCATGACCTCACAACTAGCATTAAAGTTTTCCATGACTTGGGAACCTTACATTCACTAGAACACCTTGGAACTCCCTAGTTGTCATGCCCTCTGTTATCCTCCATAATGTCCCAGGATGATGAGGAGATTGATGGAGGTAACCACAGACTAAGCTTTTGGTTTTATTGCTAGCCCTACCAAACCAGAGAGGGATTTCTCTATGAAATCACAACCAAGAGATGACTGGAATGTAAAGGATTTTAGGCTAGATAGCTAGGCTCAGATGAGCTTTTGGAAAATTTAGGGACCTGGAACTTTTTCCACCGGTGTCTTGTCTGGCAGGGAATTTGTCAAGAAGGTAGGGACTTGGAACTCTGTCTAGGATAAAGCACCTAACATGCATGACAGAAGCTCGCTAGAATAAAGTACCTCCTACCTAGAAGAGTGTCCCCTACTCAAAATATAGAAACCTTCTCTACTATGCACTTTTATTAAAGACAAATCTGTGCATAAAGTAGTACTAAGAAAAACACCTAAATTAAGAAAAGTGAGCATCTAAGTCAAACTATAAAAGTATACTAAATATGGCTGTATATAAGTTTGGGAAACAATAAACAATCATTCTTGCATATAACAACCATAGGATGCCTAAAATCGATGTGATTCTTTCATCGTTGCTATACCCTCACAACAAAATTGGAATTTATAGCATGTACTCGAAGGATGTATGCATCTGCTGAAGGTGTAGATTGAAAGGATATGCTGAGATGAAGTACTATTGAAGGAGAAACACCTTCAAAACAATAGATAAATTCTATTGTGAATTCAACCCATTTGCACACAGACCAAGGCTGCTACTAGGTACACTTCTCTGCTGAATGGAAACAACAATGTATTGTAGTGCTTTTGAAGAAAAAACACCTTTAGTGCAACACAGATAAACTCTAATAGATATTGTCACTATGGCCTCGGTTGTAGATGATCTCATCAATATAGGTAATAACTTTGATAATTGAAAAACCAAAAGGTGAGATGCATTGATCATTTGAAATGACAGGTTTGGGCATACTTTATTATTGTTTAGGAGTGTTAGTATATAAAATGAAAGGTAGAATGTTGCGTCTTTATGTCACAGACCAAGGATGCAAAGAAATACATAAAACATTAAATAGCACGGTATAAGTCGATTTCAGGTTCTTTTGAAATGCGAATGGAATTCTCCTTTCATGGGTTCTAATCTAGTGGGTATAACTTTAAATAAGAAATTGATAGTTGTGGGGTTGGAATTGTCTCACAATTCATGAAAAGTCCCAAATTTGTTCACTAGAAAGAAGTAGAGCGAGTCGTCAGGTTTATGGAAGGGAACAACCTATTCGCAGGAAGATGACTTCAAATTAGTCAAGAATAATATTTATCGGCTTCTTGTACATGTGTGCTTTGAAAAGATAACCACATCCAAAGACTCAATAACAACTCTGGTAAAGTTTATAGATGTGAAGCACTTCTAAGAAAACCCATCGCTTAATGAAAATTGAGTGAGGAATATGTCGAAGGATTCAATCTTGCACTCAGTCATAAAAAGGAAGTTGGGGCATCTAGCATCTTGCCAACAAACTGACTCCAACCATAATGTGAAAGGCAAGTTAACTGTGAAACCTCTTTCCCACTTTGTAGTATTTTTTCCTCTTGAATTCCAAAAGGTATCCAGCTACTTAGATCCACAAAACTCGTGCCAGTTAAACTCTTCATGATACAACTGTGACGTGCAAGCTTGACACATGCTCTAGTTTCCCTCTAAAAGAGGGTAAGTTAAAATATTATGACAATCTTAAATGTAATTTGATCATACACTATTGAGGTATTGCATGGAATAAATAATATACTATCAATGCACTAATGAAGAACTCAAAATAAATGAATTTCTTATTGTACAATAGCGCCACTCTTGGGATTCTCGGATAAAGCACCTAACCTGCATGGCAAAACCTTCCTAGAATAGACTACCTCCTACAGAGAAGTGTGTCCCCTGCTCAAAATATAGAACCCTTCTGTACTGTGCACTTTTCTTAAAGATAAATCTGTGCATAAAACAAAACTAAGAAAAACACCTAAATTAAGAAAAGTGAGCATCTAAATCAAACTATAAAAGCATACTAAATATTGCTCTATATATGTTTGGGAAACACTAAACAAGCATGCCTGCATAAAACAACCACAAGATGCCTAAAATCGATGCACTTCTTTCATCACTGCTACACCATCATAGGAAAACTGTAATCTACAAATTGAGTTTGAGAAGATGCTCAGTTAGTTTTTCATACCAAGCTCGCGGCGCTCGTTTGAGGCCATACAAGGACTTCACAAGTTTCCATACTTTATGTTCATGTCATTTCATAGCAAGCCTTCAGGCTGGGACATAAAAACATTCTCTTTTAGATCTCCATTCAAGAAAGTAGTTTTTACATCCATTTGATGGACTTTCCAACCGTTTTGAGTTGCTAGTGCAAAGAGTGTCCGGATGGTAGCCCATTTTGCTGTGGGGGCAAAAGTCTCTTCATAATTGACCCCTTCCTTCTGTGCAAAACCTTTTGCCATAAACCTAGCTTTGTGCTTGTCAAGTGAGCCATCAGCTTTATACTTGTTTTTGTAGACCCACTTGCAGCCAATTGGTTTGGTTCCAAATGGAGGATTAACCAGCTTCCAAGTGTCGTTCTTTATGAGGGCATCATACTCCTTTTGCATTGCTTCTTTCCATTCATCATGAAAAGCAGCTTCCTTAAAGGAAGTTGGTTCAAAATCTATAGACAAGTCCAATTCACAATCATAATAAACATCCATATCAACAGGTGAATTAGAGTCATCTACATCACCTCCATTTTCTCGGTTTGAATTTTTGGTTCCTATTTTCCCAATTTCATCACGATGAACACTTTTAAGTGTCTTTGTCAGTCGCTTTGGGGGACCTTTCTGAGATGGTACAGGCTGCTTTGTTGATTGAGTTGGGAGTGAATCAAGATTGAGTCTCCCGATTCTATCAATTACATCACTTAAAGCATCATCCGTTGTTGGAGTTTCAGTTGGGGGAGAGTATTATTTAGAAGAAGATTCCACATGTTGATCTAGTATAGGAATCCCCCCTTCAAGATGTGGAATCTGATTATCAAATTCTTGAAATTATTTCCTTTTTGTGAACCTATCCAAGCGATCAAGTTGCCGCTCAACAACATTGTCAGATTTGTATGATTCAAGAAAAATTACATCTATAGATATAACAAACTTTTTATTTACTTCATCATAGAGGCCGTATGCTTTGGAGGTGTTTGAATACCCTATGAAGATACACTTACGACTTCTAGCACCAAGTTTGTTTCTATGTACCTTTGGTATCAAAACATAACAAGTGGAACCAAAGATCCTGAGATGTTTTACCGAAGGAACATGTCCATACCACTAGGGGTGATTTTAGGGGCGAATGTTCGCCCTTTGGCGAAATTAAGGGGTTTTGAATTTTTATTGGGCGAATATTTTGTATCATAGTACATTTTTACAAATCACCTCAAATAGCCCACCTTATTTTAAGGGAGAGGGTAAAAAAGGTAAATTTAGCCCTTGAAATTAGGAGTTACAACCTTCCATTCGCCCATTTTCAAGAATAGGTTTTGTTTAAGTGAATCCATTCACCCATTTTGAAGAATAGGTTTTATTTAAGTGAATCATATGGGCCAAAGGCCCAAATACCATATTTATAAAAGAGGTATGGTAAATTAATAAAAATATAAATAAATGAGAGGTAGGGTAAATAAATAAAGCATTTTTTATATTTACTCCATAAGTCACCTTATATACATGCAAGGGCGTAAACAAATAAAAATATAAGTAAAGTGGAGGTATGGTAAATAAATAAAACGTCTTTTTATACTTACTCAAAAGGTATGGTAAATAAATAAAAATATAAATAAACTAGAAGTATGGTAAATAAATAAAACATCTTTTTATATTTAGTCCATAAAAATATAAATAAACTAGAAGTATGGTAAATAAATAAAACATCTTTTTATATTTAGTCCATAACCTTCGTTCTATTTATGAAGGCTCAAGAAATAGGTTTTATTTAAGTGAATCCTATGGGCCAAATACCATATTTGTAAAAGCGTTATGGTAAATTAATAAAAATATAAATAAACTAGAGGTATGGTAAACAAATAAAACATCTTTTTATATTTACTCCATAAGTCACCTTATATTTACGAACACTCAAAAAATGGGTTATATTTAGGTGAAACCTATGGGAAAAATACTATGGGACAAATACCATGGACTAGATTGTTATTAATACCATGCAAAAAACCATTATTAACCCTAATATTAGAATTAATAAAAATATGGCACATGGTATTGACCCATGGTATTCACCAAAATGGCACATGGTATTGACCCATGGTATTCACCTAGAATGTAACCTATTTAAAATGGGGAATTAAACTAGCATAGATCCATATTCTATCTGGATCTACTAACCCCCGATCAAATATCGTGATATGCAAACTAGCATAGAGTGAAAAAATATTTGATCCTCTTGGGGCTTGGTGGATCAAGAATGGATGTTGTAATTTAATGTAGGTTAAACATTTTAGCTTGATTAAAACAAAAAATAAAATAAAAATCAACTATTAATTTTTATAAATTACTAATAGTAATTTTTAAGCTCCAGGTTTATGATAACTCATGGTATTGATAATACCATGTTATTCGTTTGAGCATAGACTATTTAAAGGGGAAATTCTATAATCTTAGATCCATATTAATTTAATTCTGGGTCTACCAGTTTATGATAACCCATGGTATTGATAATACCATGGTATTCATTTGAACATAAACTATTTAAAGGGGAAATTCTATCATCTTAGATCCATCTTAATTCAGGGTCTACCAAGTGCTCAGAGGGATATATAGGTTGGTTTTTATGATAATGAAGATATTAAATAGACTTAGGAAATTATATTATAAAAACATCTTAAGGTGAATGGTTAAAGCATAAACATTGGAAAAGTATATTTGTATACTTCTATTTTAAACTAAAACAAATCCAGGGCTAAAAGGAATGGATTGATTGCACTAGTCATCCTTCTATAACTTTCCAACATATGTTGGAGTAAACAGATTGTAATTTGGGTATTTCTAACTGCAAACAGGAACATACTTATGTATTGGTAGGGTGGTTAAGAGGTCCCTAGAAGTGATGAATTTGAATTTTTCTTGGTTTTATATATAGTATTCAGTTTTTTCTCATGCTTTCTGTAAATGACACTGGTGAATTTTACCCTACACCCACTAGGTTATCAATATGTAATTTCAGTAATTTTGATTTCAAAAAATATTTTAAAGAAATGCAATGATTTCATTTGTGTATTCAATAAACACAATATTCTAATGGAATTCTACATTTGTGGTTTACCTATACATATTCCATGGAGAAGTGTTAGTGGTGTGACAATAATTGTCCTCAAGCAGAGGCTTTAGTTTTACTCTTTTCTGGAAGCAAATACTTTCTTCCAACATTTTTGAGTTCCATGAAAAATTTGAAAGTCCTAATAGTATTCAATTATGGGTTCAAGAGAGACATAGTATTCAATTATGGGTTAAAGAGATCCACACTGAATGATCTATCGGCCTTATCTTCACTTATTTTAAGACTATTCACTTGGAGAGCCTGCATGTGCCCCCACTTCAAGAGCATAATAAAGTCATGTAGGACTTAGAGAAGCTATCTTTAAGCTTTTAGTGTTGATTGGAAAAATGTCTGGGTTCAATAACACCCAGCCGAGCATTAAGCTTCCAATAATGTTAGATTTTAACCGGGAGCACTTTTGTGATTTGGAGGAGATGCCCCCTCATATTTGTGACACATCTTCAGTTGTGAATTGGACTATTACTAACTGTCATTTCCTTTGAAAGTTACCCGATGACTTGGGGAACCTCAACTCTTTAATAATGTTAAGGAAGGAAAGAAAGTACATTATGCTAAGTTCTCTTATGCTTTTCAAGTTTTTCTTGGATATCTACAACGTTTTGGGTAGGAAAGTACATTCTATTAATGAAAATTTTTCTTGATAGAAAGGCCCAATTTCAAATTCTAATGCTTTCAAGAAACATTGTATAACTGTAATGTTTCTAAAAGGAAAGCATATTTTTTCAATTTAAGTATCATGATCCCATATTCCAACCTATTTTTCAGTAACCCATTAGGCTTTGTAGCTTTGAATAAATCCATGTCTTTTGATAAGATCCTCTTCCAAATTAGAATGCAGTTTCCTTTTGGAAATAACCACATACAATGTCTTGATTTTGTTATTGAGAAAATAGAGGTTGTGAAACAAGCCTGTGCCATAAAAGGACTTGATTCATTGATTATGTATCAATTATGGCTCTAGGTGTAACAATGTCTTGATTTTGTCGCTTGAAAATAGAGGTTATGCTTTACTATTTCACAGATTTCTTACAATCTTTCCATAAGTATTGATTTGTAATCTCAGTCACTGAGGGATGACTATAATGACAAAGGTAATATTCCATGGTTTGAAGTTCCCCTCTTAATAAATATTTAAATATATCACCACAATATTAACTTTTAGTTAAAGAAATTGTATTTGATTTGTAAACAATTCATTGCTTGATTTATAGATTTTGATTTTTTCCCTTTTTTATTTTTTTCTCAGATTTTGTATGAGATATCTTCCAAGATTTGGGTTCCCTGGTTTTCCCACCATAGCTACGAGGTTCAGATACTATCATTAAATATTCTTGGAACATTACAACTTTTCCAGTAAGTGTTCTTTGAAACATTGTTGTTGCTTTTCCATGGTGTTAATGCAAATAAGCACTACAACTAGTGTTATTATTTAGATTAAGTGCCAAAATCTAGGTGGTCTTGTAATGATGGAGTGATTTTTTTCTAGCTACTAAGGCCATATGAATTTTTATCTCTTATGTTGTCCTAAGATATTCAAATTCAGAGTAAGAATTCAGGTCTCGTTTCCACTGTAGATTGCAGTCAGTTTATTGAACATAATATATAGTAGATTATCTTTTACTAATCAACTGTGAATGTGATCCCTCGCAGGAAAGAAAATTCAAAGTGACTTTGATTTCACATTGATTTGTCAAAACATCCACATAGGAAAGGAGATTCAAAGTGACACTATGATGGCCATCATGTCAAGCCAGGTGGTCGCACTCCCTTGATCGTGAGCATGATTGTGATCAAGATGGAAGACTTCATAGTCTAGATTGATTGTTTAGCAGTGATA